>OFHS01002553.1:0-20446 GCA_900245855.1 Calvadosia cruxmelitensis | reverse complement strand
TACCAGCATGTGATTATCTTACAAATATACAATCGTCTTAAAGCTTTGTCATCCTGGCTCGTTATTGTGGCATTCTATTTTTATTCGTAAATAGCTAACAATTGGTAACAAATTCCTTACTTTCTTGGACTAATTTCCATTTTGTATTTCAGTTTTCATCATTTCTTATAGTTTGTAAATATTGTAGATTGTGTAAAATTTAGCGCATACCGTAATCATCTCGTTTGTAAAATGGATAAATAAAGGATAAGTGCAATGAAATGCTCCTTATAATTATGCAAACAATTCGTTACAGAATAATTATCCACTTATACTTTTGGTGAAAACTATATTTAAAACTTTTGGCCATGTAAATTGTCCGATAAGAAGGAAGAATTTAATTTGCATTGGATTCAAAATCGTTAGAATAATTCATACTGCAACTTGGAAGTAATGATAAAGTTCTTGAATGTTGTAAGTCAAATACGTGTCTTGTCATTCTGTACTGAGGCACGTTCAGCAATTGCATTTCGATGAGTCAGTGTCGTCTCGGAGGCTAGTATGTGTGGCTGCCAGTCAGACGTACCGGGTTCGACTCCTCACCAAGCCGACACATGTGTTCAGAGTATTACAGTATCTTTATACCGTTTATTTAATGTTCAGAACATTACAGTATTTACATTAGAGCAACATTTTTATGAAACTATTCCTTTAGCAAAATTAAAATGACTAGCGTATTATGACAAAACACAATTTTTTCAATGAAGCAGACTGTGTTTTTAAAGTTAGCGCTACTATATGCTGGATATTGGACTACTGACGTAAACTATTATATCTTATCATGACAAGAGATAAGAACTTGCTATAATCTACAGTATTCCAGCGCTTGTTTTGAAGCATCATACTGATCTAAAGTAATCTAGAGATCGGATAGCTGTTTGCACTGTTAGAACCTAAAGATGAAATCCCGACACGTGTGAATACAATATTGTGAAGGGGTGGATCCATAGGGGATGTTAGAAGCCACCACAGTTTGGATCGAGGGGCAAACACTCGATCGTTTTAGGCCTTTATCACATTTTATATTGTGCAAGGGCGCTTCCAGTTCAATTTTTAGGGGAGTTGAATGCCTCTAAGTGGGACAAAGGGGCAAACACTCGATCCTTTATCCCTTTATCACGTTTTACATTGTGCAGGGCGTTTCCAGTTCAATTTTTAGGGGAGTTGGAAGCTAGCAAGTGGGATCAAGGGGCAAACACTCGATCGCTCTTTAGCCCTGTATCACATTTATATTGTGCAGGGGCGTTTTCAATTTAACTTTTAGGGAGTTGGAAGCCTCCACGTGGGATCAAGGGGCGAACACTCGATCTTTTTAGCCCCTTATCACATTTTATATTGTGCAGGAGCGTTTCCAGTTTTTTTAGGGGAGTTGGGAGCTCCCAAATGGGATCAAGAGGCAAACACTCGATCTTTTTAGCCCTTTATCACGATCTAAACCTAAATTCAAAGGATTTTTGCCGATCATCACACCTGCTTTAGATGTGTTCCTTATGTTGTTTTTCTTTTTTTTTTGATCGTATTCTCCGTTATAGTTCAATTGAACATGCGGAAAAATAATCTACAGTAAAATAAACGAATGAAAATTAATATTTTTAATAATAAGAAAAATATATATACACTCATACACACTTTAAATGATAAGACTTGTTTTAAACTATCCACACATTATTCAATAAAGTAATCTGAACATGAAACTAAAAATTACCTAGAATTACCGTACTTTAAAATCCCTATTTACAAATTAGAAGGTCCTCCAGTTGGTTTACGCAGGATGATTTTCCAAGAACACTGTTAGCATTTCCCCTTTCGATCATGATTCTTTGTTTAACTCTCTGTTTTATGCCAAAGCCAGATTTAGTGAATTGCTCAGTAATAAATACCATGAATAAAGAAAGTCTGTTACATTTTTATCGGTCTTCAAATACTGACAGAACATGGAGCCGATCACAAATGTGACAAATCGAAGCCCTAGTCCAAACAAGTTGTCGATTTTTTCCCTTTTTGTACATTTTTTTTCAGATACTCGTTTTAATTTTTTTACTTACACTCAACATGAAATTTACCTAATTAAAGTAACTTAAACTCCTGCTAGCTAATCAAGGTAAAATTGCCGACTGTAAATTGATGATAGAAAATTGTTTGATGTAAAAAAGCACTCATATCAATCATAAATATAGTTATGTTTACAGTTTTGCGCCAATTACAAGTATTGTTTTGGAAATTGTTAACGGTTTATTACCTGTTTATTTATTGAGGTTTTTGCTTTATTGTATGTATACTGTATGTCCATTTGTTCGTTTGTTCAACATAATTGAAGGTTGAAGCTCTGTCCTCGTGCATTTTGAGAATCAAGCTATAACAGTTACGTGTTTTGAGTTGAAATTGGCAATTTTGACAGCTAAGAACAATCCTTGAAATAGGCAATCATAGAAAAGAATACGAACGAATGCGCTTCAAACAAAGCAAATTTTTGGGGTCATGACATGGAGTAGAGGTCAACTACTGTAGCTTGAAATTCATCAAGACTACGATTGGTTAATTGAATGTATTAGAGCAACATTGAATACATAGTTTTAAATGATGCGGAAAGCAAATATCAACGTCAGTATAGGGAGACAATTCCATGAGAGTGCGTGCAAAATTAAAAGTTACATCTGTCATTATACAACGGATGAACGGGTAAGAACTGGTTATATTTAAAATCAAGACTTTTCAGAAATTTGTTCAAGGAATTAAGATCAATTTTAAGGATGCAAAGCACATTTCAAATACGTGGGGTTACGTTGGAAAAAAGACAAAGTCGTCTGCTGACGTAATTAGAGAAGCAAGCTGGACGCAGTAGTTCCCTCCCACATGTTTACCAACGAATGATAACAATAACTCATTGGAAAATAGTGGCAAAATAATCCCAGTATCCAAAGCTTCGTGGCGAGATAAAAAATATGTAACATGAACACGTTTCAATACTGCATAGTGCGAAGGTTCTCATCGTTGAGTTACAAGAGAAAGAGGGAAATTATTCTCCTTGGTATTTCCAGTATTATCTTTCATATTATATTGTAGGAAAGTTACAACGATGTTTCACCTTCTTAAATAGGTTTTAGCATAGTCACTAAGTTTGTAGCAATGTCTTTTGTTTAATTTAGTGTAGGTTACTTTCAGCCTATCTCTCTTGTCTGGAACGATTATCTTAACATGTTTTGAATCGCCTCCTCCCCGTACATTTAATTGAAAAATTTTCGGTACAGTGTCACAGCTGTACAGCTACTCCGATGAGAACGGTGCAAGCAATTAAGCTCTAATATATCTTGTGAGACAGAGCGCAGACGACAACAGGCAGAGTTTTTGACACGACAAACTACAGACAGGAAATTATGGGATTACAATGTAGTATAGCTACAGATAAGATTTCCCACGATTCAAGTATCACGCTTTTGAGTTCCTACAAATCCCAGTCACACCCTGTTAACTGGGCCATGACTGCACTCCAGAGGAATACCAACTATCAGTCCAAAGAACATTCCAAGATGAAAAAGAGACACTAGCTTCTTCATCATTCAGATGGGTTGTCTCACGAGCCGCCATTTAAATTAACATTTAGCTGATTGAGGTTTTCTTTTCTTATTCTTTATCGTAATTACCATCACCATCATTTTCATTCTTCTTACTTACTTACTTTCTTTCTTTCTTTCTCTCCCTCCTTGTTTCCTGTTTTCTTTATTTGTCTGTTTCTTTCTTTCTTTCTTTTGTTCTTTGTTTATTTTTTCTTTCTATATTTCTATATTTCTTTCTTTTTTCTTTTTGATTTTCTTTCCTTCTTTCTTTCTTTCTTTTTTTTCTTTCTTTCTTTGTCTTCTTCTTTGCTTTCTTCTTTATCTTTCCTTTTCTTCTTTGCCTTCCTTCCTTTCCTTCTTCTTTTTCTTCTTAACATCCACCTTCTTCTCGTCTACATCCTGTTTTTCTTTTCTTTTTCGTATTCATCTTCATTGAGTTTTTCTTCTTCTTCCTACATGTTCATCGTATTTATCCTCGTCATCTTTCTCTCCTCATCATCCTTTTTGCATTCATGTTGATCTTCTTGATTTCCCCCCCACTCTTCTGCTGCTTGGTTTACAGTTACTGTACTTGTTTCTATTTTTAAACGATTTACGCAAGTAATGAGCGTTTCAACATATTCAGATGGAGAACTTGCAGTCTCCCTTAGTTTGAGGACTTTTCATAACGGCATAGGAGCAAGATAAGGAGCACCAAGCTGGTGAGTTTGATTCCAAAAAGGGATCATGGATGGACGTCCGTCGTAAATGCAGGAAGCAATACAATGTATAAAAATGATTAGAAATGGAACATATTAAGAAAGAGTATAGAAAGAATCTGTGGAAGAGACATGAGTACAATGTACTGACCATTTCAGATCATTTCTTGTCCTTGGTCCGAAATCTCTTAAAGTCAAGTTTTCCTTTTAAATTTTCTTGCGGAACGTCTTGGAAGGGATTATTAACCAAAACCTTCCTATGGAAATTCTGTTACGTTACGCTGTAATGTGAAATTGCGAATGAGCACTTACAGTGTCTATATACTTTGAAAAATAGGTGTCCTTAGTGACAAAGTTCCAGGTACTCTAGTACTCCAAAGCTAACGAAATCGGACTGTACTTGGTTGAAACACCAGAGCTTGAATGCCACTACGAATTGACTTCCAAGTAGGAACTTTGTGTTACGACTGACTTGTTTAAAAAACAAGAACGAGGCAAGAGACATAGAATAGAGCTAACAACAGGAAGAATATTTACACAAAATAACATTAAACACACATAAAGATCCTAAAACATGTCCAAAGACACATGGACAAGGACAAATACGAGAACAAGAGAACAAGGCAATGATAAAGTGGCGAATTAACCAAAGCCACGAACTTAAATATCAAAACTAAAGAGAGTGGGAACTAGTGTCCACCAATCAGCGATTAACACTTAGTTCTTAGTGTATGTCATATTCGCCAGAATTTCTACGGGCAAACAAAGAACTCCTGCCAGCTAAGGCGTCCTTCAGTTTACATCTTCGTGAATTGTCTGGGACAAAAAAGTATTCTAGAAGACGTAAACGTCCTTTAATAAAATGCTGAAATAATGAAATTAGTTTTATGCTAAGATCGGTAACCGGAACTAAAATGTGGAACTCTTGCCTATTAATTTGAAAACAAACTAAACTTTCCTAAATTTTAATCCTAGTAAAAGTAAATTTGTAAATTCTTACCTGTGTAGCGTAGATTTGAATAACTGTTACCATATTTTGTAAGGCATTTACAAAATACTGCAATAATAATATTACTGTATAGTGAAACCTGTCTATAACGGTCACCCCTGGGACTTGAGAAAAATGACCTTTATAGACAGGCGGCCTTTCTGCCCAGGTTGATTTCTATAGGAAGTGTCATTTTGGGGTTTTAAAGAGTGGCCTTTATACACAGGTGGCTGCTCTATAGAGGTGGTCGCTGATACAAGTTTGATGTATTGTATGTTTTTGAAATGTTGAGGGGACGGGGAAGATAGTGACCTATAGGATAGATCCTATAATTATATGTATCTGCCACCATGCTGCCACTCACAGAAAGCGGACAAATTCAGTAACTGCAATAAATCTATTTGTGCCTACTATTAGCGTTTAAATATCATGCCACGGCAGATTATCTATTATTATGGTGTCAAAGTGTAGAACAGCTGTAGTAAAAAATTATAAGGAAATGCAGTTTCAAAAAAAGCTGTAGTGAAAAATAGCTGTAGTGAAAAATTATAAGGAAATGCATTATGTACAAAGCTATATCATCATCATCATCTATTATGAAATCCGGTAAGTAAATTAAAGCTATTTTCACAGAGCAAATATATCAATCGATGAGACCATTAGTAAATTAAATAACCAGGTTAGTTGTAAATCATAGGTGGATATGCTACGGCATTTTTTCGCAAAACATTATCTACATACAGTGAAACCTGTCTATAACGGTCACTTCTCGGACCTGAGAAAAATGACATTTACAGACAGGTGGTCTTTCTTGCCAGGTTGATTTCTATAGAAAGTGTCATTTTGGAGTTATTAAGAGTGGCCTTTATACGCAGGTGGGCTGTTCTATAGAGGTAGCCGTTATAATAGAGGTTTGACTGTATGTCCGTTTATTTACTATCTATTATGTATCCCATTATGTAAAATTTGCAAGTTTAAGTTCCATGCTGATAACCAGCAATTATGAAGATCCACGAAGAGCATGCTGACCACCAGAGAAACTTAGCAAGCAAGACTTCCACTTATTGGTTAATCCAGCAGCACGGCCAGCACCATTGGTTGCTCATACAACAGAACAATAGCAGCTTCTCTAAAACTGAGAAGTGCTTCTTTGAGATGATGTGGCATTCTTGATTCCTTGGTGAAACATTTAGCCTTTTGCTTTTAGCCAATGAAAGCGATACAGTGAAACCTGTCTATAACAGTCACCTCTGGGACCTAAGAAAAATTACCTTTATAGACAGGTGGCCTTTCTGTCCAGGTTGATTTCTATAGAAAGTATCACTTTGGGGTTATGAAGAGTGGCCTTTATACACAGGTGGTTGCTCTATAGAGGTGACTGCTAATGCAGGTTTGACTGGATTACGTTGCTGGGTCTGTGGGTCACCTTATTGAAATCATGAAATAAACTTCTAATGATAATGAGCCTAAGTTAGAAAAGTAAGTTATAAAATGCCCTGTTTGCTTGCATGATACGTTTGAAGAGAGAACGGATAGGATACTCAAATTTATAACGTTACAAGCATGTTGAACTAGTTTTTCCTGTAAAACCGTCACCATGGAGGAAACCAGGATTACCACAGATGTCATCCGGGAACACCGCTATGGTAATCTATGATGAAAAATAACTAATTTCATTTCATTAAAAATGCAATTGCACATAATCTTACTTCTACCGTGAATTTGAAATGTCACAATAAAGCATAATCTTGGAAAGGTACACATATCTATGTACAATGTACAGATGAAAATGAATCGTAGAACAATGGCAGCATTGTAGGATATGAATGGTCTGTCCGGAAAGGGTGAACTCTCTTCCATAGCGTTATCAGTTGTCAGGAGTGCTGCCAATTTGGCCTACTGTTCCTGCGATGCTTTGTCTTCCAATGCCTTTTTCAGCCTCATTCTATCCATTGTTGGCTTGAGAGCAAAGAAGAGTCCAGTACCCGTCATCAGAAATCCAGCCCTGAGAATAGAATGGAAGAGCATCATCATTGGAAGGATGAATAAAACTGAGCTAAACAACTTCGCCAAAGCAAGTCTAGTATTTAATGTGTTGGTGTGGTCTAGCGGATAGTACTTGTGGCTGCCAGTCAGACGGTACCGGGTTCGACTTCCTGCCCAGTCGACAAATATATTCGTTAAGTCTTCTGTGGTTTTAATTGTTGAGGGCCCCAAGGGAGACAACCATTGGCTTATTGAGCTACCCTTGCTAAATAAAGTGACATTTACATTTATTTTTCTGGCATTAGCCAATTGTATTTCAAACTAACACATCGTAGGCCCCTACACAATCCAAAGATTGTTGACCAGCAACAGTCGCAGCTTACATTGACTGAATAACTGGGCGTGGGTCATGATGACATATAAAACAGGTGAAATAATTACGTAAGCATAACGGTAGTCAAATTATGGCGTAATTATTCAATTCTGAGTGCTCATATTATTGGACTGTTTGATTTATAAGGAATCATTATGTATTAGATTATTTCGAGTGGAACAATCCTCATCAATTCATCATCATATACTTTATCTTGGCTCGTTTCTCGTCACTGAATATGTGTAAACACAAAACAGTAGTTACCAGATATGGTATGTTTTACAAGAATCCGAGAAATCACAAGCATCGACTGTTATTCTATTTTGCTTAGGCCTACTGTTCCTGGATGGAAAACGTGTATGTTACGCCGGATTAATCCGGCGTGGAGTTAGCCTACGCCAAAACAAATTTGGCGTACGTCCTCCGAAAGTTTGTAAATTCCAGTGGTTGGCGTACTTTTCCATATTAAATTGAAGCCTTGGTTGAGATTATAGTCAATCCAAAAAATTTTGGCGTACAAGTGTACAAAAGTTTGGCGTAAAATCCGGCGTACGATTTACGAGTTTTCCATACGGGCTACTGTTCACACAAAATGTGGGCAAGTAGCTCTTCGCTGGGATTTTGTCGTTTTAACATCCTTACCTCTGAACATCCTGCCAGTTGTCAGAGTGAGACCTCATTGAAAGGTGCCCTTTATTCCAGACTAAAATATGTGCAGGCCTATGAACGTGGTCTACTTGCATTTCACGTCTATTCAGTACGATTGAACAGTTGTCTTTGTTGAGACTAAAGCCCATTCGTGTAATACAACAGAAGGTAGCCTACATAAAACATCCCACAAAATTGTAATTTTCGGCATATAAGATAAACTCTTGACTGGCTTCCTCAAAGGCTTACATGATCTTCAAAGACAAAGCTTTCTGGATTTGGAATGCATTTAGTTATCAATAACTTGAAGCAGAAGGGTAAATGTAATCAGTACTTTACGTGAAATAAATTTTACGGTTGTGATTCTTTGCAGAGTTTGAAACTCTACTTATCGGGACATCGGCTAGTAAAATGCTTACCATGTCACAGAAATAAGCAGAGTCCGTCTTATTCGTTGCCTTAGCGCAGGAGACAGCCTGCTCAGCTCGTGCCTCAGCGTCGGGCTTGGTCTGGGCATAACGGAAAGTCGTTCTCACAACATGCAAGTAAACAACTCGAGTGGTAGAGTTGTATAATAGATAGAACCAAGCAAGTACAGCTGCAGTTATTCGACACGGATTGAGAACGTTCTTGGTTGAGGATCTTGAGACTTCAGTGTCTTGAGTCCACTAACAATCTGTCCTTTTCCTTCAGCCTCACTTTGAAGAAAAAGCTTCTGATTTTCATCTCATCCGATAAAGTCTACAGGTCCATTCGATATCTCACAAACCGGATTTAGAGGGTACCTCCGTATTGATTCTTGTAATTAATATTTAACAGCTCAAGATTTAATATGACTTGAACCTTTTGAATCGTATCAGTAGCACAAATCGTTTCTGAGACATGCAGTAGAAGAAACAAACAACACAACTAGCTTCTGTATGCCCTGGAGCAAAATCACCACAAAACAAACTGAAAGAAGAGTAAGCAAATTTCGCAAGGTGTGAGCAGCAAGGTCATTTAATTGTTGAAACAAGTCTTTCAATATAAGCTCAATTTGGAACGAAAAATCAACATCTTCTATTAGTTAAATCTTTCGAATTCTTTTAAGATTCGAAAAGATTCAAATAATCCTAAATCTATGACGCAAACGAAATTAAAAGAATACGATTCAACAACTTTTCAGCTCGAAGAGCCATTCTCGGCCAAAAGCAAACAGAGTAGAACAAATTAGGAAGGTGTAACAGCAGGTAAAATTGTGAACTGGATTAAACAAACCATAAACAAACCCGGACTTGGCTTTCATGTGTAAGCAACTTTTCACAGCTCTTCACACAAAAATTACACATGGCGTCAACACGTCAGTCACATTCTTGATAAATCCTGGTTGGCCGTAGCAACAATATACAAGCTTCACATTTAAACAGAATACATTCCACAGTGATAATCAACAGCGCCATCTTCCACTTAAACGTTTGCTTCATCTGGAATCCATTTCAACGTCAACATCATAGATAGCATCCATCGATCATTCATCCATTTTTGGTCGTTCCCGCGTCAGCATCAATAAGACAGGTGCACCCAAAATACCAACGGCGATAAATCCAAGAGCCGAAATCATGTGACCAGTTGACTGAAAAAAACATAAAAATATATCGAGTAAACTTAGAAACAATTTTGAAAATTTATTTCAAGATAATTCAGGGTGACCAATGCTGCGGGCAACACAGTTAAAAATACATGATAGAAACACTTAATACCTATTTAGACAATCAAAATGAATTAGCTCGAATTACAAATTGCAATATTCCGGTGTATAAGTCACACTTTCAAAGTCTTAACTATTGGCTTTAATTAACTGTGGGGTAATGTTCTTTTGGGACAATGCCAATGGTGAAACAATGCCTGCCTTAAACGACATCTGAATGCAGAAAATAACATGGCACTCCAGAAGGAAGAAAACTAGCAAAACGATGTCTATTATTTTTAGAAAAGTCTGCACGTTGGCTCAGAGGTGGTCAATTTGAGAGGGGCTACTAAAAAGGAGGGCTTAATGTGCCTACTGAGTAATGCAGCCTGCCAGTTCTAGTCTTCATTCCTTTCAATAGGCATGGCAGTCAAGCCTGAGTGGAATTTATGCACTGCCGCGCAATTTGGCCTGCTGAATCCGCAGCCGCGCAGATTCTGAGAATTGAGCTCAACTGCAGACATTTTCATCAGTAAAACAGGAGTTTGTTATTTTAGCTGTTAACCGCGGCTGGACCGCGCATTTTAGTCACATCAGCGAGAGGACAAACGCGCAAAATATTTCGGAAAACTTTTCTACGCCGCGCAAAATACAAAGATTCCAGTCTGGCAGTCAAGCGGCAGATGAAAGTTGAAGATTCTCTAACCAATTAACAATTTGAATAATAGAAAAATTAAATTCAAACAATTTAACCTTGATTGTAACTTGTGCTGATCCAATACGCGGAGTTTGGCATTTGCACTGCCGAGATTATTTGTCAAAATAAAATGTTATTTCTCTGTCCCAAATTATTAGTGCTGTGAATGTCTTGCCTCGTAGATGTCAAACAAATTGGATTGGTACATCGTAGCGAAATGTGACACTAACTAAAAACTGTGTAAACAATTATTTTTCGTTTATTGTGCGCGTCTAGAAGTAGCTGCCAAGTGGTGCGTGCGGTTCTTCACACCCTAACGCTACTATTCAAAATTTCAACTTGTAAGCCAAGGCCTAGGATTATTAGGATACTAAATAACATTGGTATAATGCTGAAAATATATATACGAAAGTAGCTTTAAATGCACTGAAATACAAAATATAACAAATCCACAGAATAACGTTAAACCAAACAGAAATGCTCAACGTTCGTGCCGTGGATGCGTGACATGCACAGCACAACAGCAAACTAGCAAAGACCGCCGCTGGATGTTAGGTACCTACCAGAGGCTTTGGCTTAACGCTAGGGTCTCCTCCGCCGTACGTTCTTGTACTCATTGACCTCACTTGTAGTCTTGCTGCATTAAAGACACCAGTGCTTATCTGTCGCAACATGATGAGACTTTAGAAAGTGGCAAACAAAACAAGAATAAACCGGAGCAGAGCTACAGATCCCAAGATGGCGGAGTCCAAAGGGGAGATACGAAATGAGGCTGCTTTGATTTGAGGCCATAACCACAGGGCACTCAGGCTCTAGAAACCAGTGCGGAACAAAACGATCAGTTTCGGTTCTTCTGTTGACATTTCGAATGATCGCAGTTCAGCTCAGCTTTGGCAGACGTGACTTGTTGCTGTATAAAACTTACTCAAAGCAAGTCTCTAGGTGAAATATATGTAGCGGATATGGTAAGAAATAAGATTCTTATTTACTGTCTTAATATTTTCCTGTCTACTTGGGTATATGGAATTAGTAAATATTTAATGCCTTTCTCTTGAATAATTGATGATACTACTTGTGCTGTTTTGCTTGCGTTTTCTGATTAAACGCTGGCTTAGTCTAGCCCAAGGTGGTCTAGCCGTCTGGGTTTAGCGTAGGGTTGAGATATCAAATTCACAACGTACTGCTATGATGCTAGATAAATGAACAATTTCAGTGAGGACATTCTGATGATTTCAATATGACATGTTCTGATCAAGCCTCATTATCATGAATAATTTATTCGAAGTGGATATTTGTCCGGCAATGTCGGATATTTAACCAAACGGCTCTTTGTCCGGCAGATTGATTCATCTGTAGGACTAGAATCAGGATTCTGGTTGAGCTTCTTAGGGTTATAAGTTATAACCGAAGCCTGGTTCCAGCATGAAAAGTAGGGCCCGCGCGGGGAAGCCATCTCCAAAATTCCGCACCGCGCATTTAAAAGAAAATTCAACAAAATCCGCACAATATTGCCAATAAGTTGAATTAATGGATGTAAATTACGTCACCGTAGAATAAAAATCTGCGCAATCGTAGGAGCAGAAATTTAGCATTCCCCGCGCAAAAGTAAAACTTTACATACTGGACCTGGTTTACGACTAAGGTTGAGGTTGGTTAAGGTCAACACCGGCACTTGGTTAGGAATAGGTTGAGGATGAATTTAGGGTTAGTTGAATGGTACTTCAAACAGATGTGTACATACTATTTAATTACACAGTTCCGCAGTAATTTTAACCATGAAAGCAACCAGCTGCATCCGGTGAAAACGGAAACGATTATTCAGCAGATGTCCGATACATATCCAGGGTAGGACTCCACGGCGTAATTTATTACAATTTAGCAGCAATTCAGATATTGTTCCATGCAACCAATAATTTGACCTCATGGATAGAGGGCTAAGCCCCAACTGAAGGCAACATACTGCAGGGATCGGGTGCATGCTGCCGCGGAAACAAGGTACAAGGTTTGTCTCTCGAAAGAAACTCTGAGGGTGTTTCTGAAGTAGCAATACACAAGCCCAAGAGTGCAGATATTTAAAATGTTTGACAAATTCTACTCGAATCAATTGTCACGCTTTAGGCTACTTTGGATCAAAAAATTCCGGCAGCTTTCCTCGAAAGTGAGACATCGTGTCCTACCACTTGTATTGTAAAACAAAACTATCCTATCCACTGCGCCAGTGTTGAGTCCCGCTATACTCAATCAAGGTAGACAGATATCACAATCAAGGTCTCCAAACAACAAGATCTATTCGGTCCGACGACCAGCAATCAACTCTGCGTAGCAGAGACAATCAAGACTATATCAATACATGAAAGCGAGGTTACATAAAAGAGAAGCGCTACACAAAGCATCAGCTGCTGAAAATTCAAACCTCCACATTCAATCGAACAGCATCCCAATGAAGGATGTCAGTTTGCTGCCGTGTGGTAAGTCCTGCCCCAGGCAGGGGAGGATAATTGCTTTTCCTCCTAGTAAGCCTTTAGGGGTTAATATTTGTAGTAAAATCGCCAAAGAAGTGTTATGTCAAATATCTTTGTACTAGCTGGTCCGTGCTGCTAACGCAGTTGCGTCCAGCGTCGTTGCTTCGCATTTGGATAGATTTTAAATTATTCCTATACAAATCACAGTTCTCAGTTTTAGCCCATAAAGCAGCAGTATCGGATGCTACGTCGAATGCCGCATATTGTTTCTCAGCTCAGCTACGACTCCCAAGAAACTAAAATCGATTCTTTCGAGTCATTCGAGTGCAACAGTTTACAAAGGCAAGCACGGCAAATTTAAATTGCCCATCCCACAGGCCACAACGATAATTTCATCAAACTTGTAGAGAACATAGCTCAGCTTCAAGGCGACCTTTAAAAAAAAACAGTTTCGTTAGATTCTGACCCGATTTGCATTATTTAACTTTGCCTTCGAGCGTTGGTGCTGTGCGGTGTGTTTCGAAAAGCGTGCACAACCAAAGCCTTGTCGTTTACCAGAGCAAGTCAAATCCCTACTTGCTAATGAGTGACAGGTGCCGGGTTTTGATCACACAGGCAAACAAACAAACAAACATACAGACAGACATTTGTGAAATATAGATATAGATAATGTAAGAGTAGTCCTCCTCGTTGCATCGTGTAGCAAGTAGGCAAACCACTTGGGGTAAACATTGAACTTTTGCAAGAATTCTGAATTTCCAAATTATTTGGATTTGCTGTCAAATGATAAAATTTTGTGTCATCAGTGAACAATTTCATTTGACAGTGTTTAATTAAACCCTAATTAATCCATTTTCAAGAACAAAACACATATGCTCTTTGTATATTGGACTCTCCATCACGTAACACGTTGCATACATGTGCGGAAAGTAAAGTAAAATTCCAGTACTGATAGACATTTCAATTAACATAGATAAAGTTATTGCAATTAATTCAAAAAGAATGCTGGATTTACATCTGGTGATTTCGGAGATCTTGAAGAATTGATGATCGATCTGATGATGATGATGATACAGTGAAACCTGTCTATAGCGGTCACCTTTGGGACCTGAGGAAAAATGACCTTCTAGACAGGTGGCCTTTCTGTGCAGGTTGATTTCTATAGAAAGGATCATTTTGGGGTTATGAAGAGTGGCCTTTATAAACAGGTGGCTGCTCTATAGAGGTGGCTGCTAATACAGATTTGACTGTAGTGTGGCCATTACGTTGCTGGGTCTGTGGGTCACCTTATCGAAATCATCAAATAAATTCTGACAATAATGAGCCTAAGTTAAAAAAGTAAGCTATAAATACCCTGTTTGCTTGCATGATGTCAAACCTGTATTAACGGCCACCTCTATAGAGCAGCCACCTGTGTATAAAGGTCACTCTTCGTATCCCCCAAGAATGACACTTTCTATAGAAATCAAGCTGGACAAAAGGTCTCCCTGTCTATAAAGGTCATTTTCCTCAGGTCCCAAAGGTGGCTATTATAGACAGGTTTTACTGTGGTATCAGCACTACAGTGTGGATTTTGGTGGTATCAATTCAAATATCACAATTTCAAACACTTGCCTGTAGCAGGCTTACCTGACAGGAGGGAGTAGGAGGCTGACCAAAAATAGCATAATTTCTATAGAAATGCATAAGTTGAACTCGTAATAGTTATTTAATGTCAAAGTGAAGTGTAATTCTAAATTAGAATTTCCTAAATGTTTACAGTTATCTGATTTGCATAAAAGCAGTTTTTCACTGCATTGTAAAATTTTCTTCGATTATTTTAAGAATACAATTTGTCAATCAACTTTACGAACTCATCCGCATTTAATTTAACAAAGTCCTGAGACAAACGGTATTGTAATGATAAGGATTTTCATGTATCCGTATTTGACATGTTCCGCAACCAGGTTCGTAGAGCGATAGTTTTCCCCTTCAATTCTGAAGTTGTGTCTTTCGTTGTAGGCTGCTGTGGAGAATCCTGAGTTGGTCTCCGCTCTACCTGATGACGTATGCTGGCGCGTGGCATCGTGTCTTGACAAGCGAAGACAGCCCAATTGGCGGACGATCATTGATCTAATGGGAAAGGATGTATACAGCAGAGACAAGATTGAAGAATTTGGCATGGCCTCGCTCAAGCCACGTGGTAGCCCCACTTTGAAACTACTTACCGACATGGGAAGGAGGCAAGTGACTGTGAGTCAATTAACCGGTTGGTTGGCAACAGCAAGTAAACAAAACCCGGAATTGGGTCGGCTTGTTGACTTTCTGAATAGTGGTGGGAAACCGTTGGTGGTCCTCGAACATCCCCAATCCTGTAAGGTAATGGCCGGCGATCCTTTTCAGTTGACCTGCAAAGTGGAAGGTAATAATGCTGTTCGTTATCAGTGGTTCAAAGAATCCCAACCGATTCGCAATTGCACCGGACCGGTTTTGCAAGTGGAACGCTCGCAACCGGAGCACGGCGGCAAGTACATTTGTCAGTTGACGTCCAATGGTCAGAACGCTACGTTTAGTCGTTGGTGCGTCGTCGAAGTCGTCGGACAGAGTGAATTCGACGTCATGTTTGTTCCCATAGTAACAATGCACCCTCGAGCGCGTCATGTGTGCGTCGGTCAGACGACGAGTCTCTACTGCGACGCCGTCGGTAACCCAGCTCCGACGTTCTCTTGGTTCAAAGACGACGTTGCCCTTCCTGGCTGCACCGATAGACATTTAATGATCAAGAGCGCGAGTGAGGACGACGCTGGCATGTACCAGTGCGTGGCGTGCAACAAACACGGTGACGTCAAGTCGTTTGGTGCAACACTAACGGTGACCAAGCCTCACATGAACTTTGACAAGGTCCCAGGGGGCCGACCCCTTTACGAGGGACGGGGACCTGATAGTTTTGATGAATGTGTCTCTATGGCTGATAATCAGCAATGTCGTCCCCGTGACAAAGTCGCTCTTTTAATCGGCAACGAACGCTACGACTCCGGCGACGCTCTCGGGCGACTGATTCATCCTTGCAACGATACGCGCGACGTCGGCGCCGTCTTATCTAGCATCGGTTTCAAGACTGTTACGCTGGTCAATCTCACCAAGCAAGAGATGCTGACGGCCATCCGTCTGTTCGTCGAATTACTGGACAAGAATGTCTACGCGGTGTTCTATTTTGCAGGACATGGCTTCGAAGTGAACGGCGATAGCTTCTTGATGCCCGTCGATGCGTCGGCGTCCTACGCGCCATCAGAGAGCGTCCTTGCTTCGGACGTCCTGCGTTCTATGGTGAAATGTAAGACGAGCTTGAATCTACTGTTGCTGGACTGCTGTCGTACAACGCCGCAATCGTGTTGCAGAGACCCCCTGTTAAAGATGACGGCTGAACAAGTGACGGGGGTACAACATGGGAATGTTGTCATCGGATTCGGTTGCTGCGCTCAAGGACGAGTGCTCGAATCGCCGGTTGAGACAAACGGATTCTTCGCATCGCATCTGGTGAAAAACCTCAGCAGCCCACTGATAGTCGACGAAGTCCTCTTCAATGTTGCCAAGGGCATCCACAGAGATAAGATTATCGATCCTGCCACAGGGAGAGCGCAGGTCGTCTATCGTCACAGCACATTGGTCGACGACGTTTCACTTTGCGATCCCATCCTGCCTAGCGTGGCATCAGCTAAGACGTTACTATGGCGACGTGCACACCAGGCCCCTCGAAGTCCTGTCACCGTGTTCCAGAATCAACACGTCAAAGTCTCGTTCGCATTCACAGCCGAGTTCTCTAATGTCCTGCTGATCCACAGCAGTATTGAGTCGACACAAGATACCAGCGAATGCGTGGTCAACTTCCTGCTGCCCAGTTCCCTTGGAGGCGCCACGATCGAAGTACTGGAACCAGGCGATAAGTCCGTCCCATCATGCAACGGCAACGGCAGCATTGTGCGAGTGGCAAGCGTGCAGCGGGTCATTGGCGAATTGACCATTCATATCGAGGTCATTTACCGCGTTGCCAATGGCGACATGCAAAGACAGAGGGCGTTCTACTCCATCACCGAACCGCCCCTTTATGCCCAAGTCTTGGTGTAATCATCATAAAGCGGCGTCTTTTCTATTTCCGATGGCAGATTTTTATCGTTAAATTGCTCAATTGAGGGACATATCGATGATATTGGAAGAATTCGCTGATGATTTTGCCAACAGCAAATTGAATCAACCACAGACCCTCCCGATAGTAGTTTCACTTTTCGGCTGCCGATTATAGCCCTCGAAAGCCATAACACTTGCCTTGCTTTGACGCTAATGAATTTCGCGCTATCTTTGCCCGTCGAAACTTGACCGATCGTTCATCCGACAGCTGTCTTAAGCTATTTCAGTTCCGGAAACAATTTCATCTGGGATGCCCGACTGATTTGACCGACCTTCGACCGCTAGACTTTGAGTTCTTTTGTTCGTTTTGACATTTGAATCCACACTAAGTATCTTACTGCAATTTGGATGGGACATACCATGATACTCCCCGCGGCGAAAAACGACCATCATCTATGCGCGTGACTTGCTTAGGACACCCACGGACCCTTCATGTTCTTACTCCCACGGTCAAATAATACGTCACAAGCTGGTCGATTGTTAACACGAAAGAGTTATTCTTAGATCGGCGGAGACTTTAAATATAATGCTTATTTAACTCTATGTAAGTTATGTAGTGACCTGGCTTACTGTTCAAAGTCATGGTTGTATTGCTTCGTGGAGACCTGAAGTTCGGCATTACAAATACTGCTTTGACAGCAGGCAAATGAGTTCTTAAGCCGCTCTGTAAACAGCGAGATCCTTCCCGGTTATGCAAGTGACATTTGTGTCAAAGCGGAGAGACAATTGCCCATCAATCAAAACTAGAGATTATATTGTTGTAATTTCAAAGAGGATAAACTTATAGCAATGCTGGCGTTGCGTTGTAATACTTTCAAAACTCTCATAGTATTTATTCCTGTAAATCAATTGCTTTATTTGAATAATCTCGTTGGTTACTTTATTTCTCATTATTTTGAGTCGTTCAGGATACACACAGCGTGTGTGCTTTGCGGTGTTTGAGTGTTCAACTTCGGAGTGCATTGTGTGCTGTCGAAATCTAGGTCAAGTGATTGGAAACCGCCCGCTTCAGCCATACCTTGTCGTAAACACTAAAAGTGTCAATAATTTTCCTTTGCTATCTCAATGCATACTGTTACCCTCTTGTCGCTTGTCAAGTATCTTAAAACACTTACAACGGATTAGTTCGAATTGCGATCGACTGCGTAGGATGGCTTTACTTGGGACCATTCGTTGATTCAATCCCCTTTATATCCGTAAAAATAAATGCCAACCAGGTCATATCCTCTTCAAATAGAGACGACATGATTATCGGTCTTTTTCATCTTACTAATTATGACAAATTATTTATATAAAAATACCGCTAACAACCATTTTCCCTTCCGGCATACATTTTTTAGCGCATTCCAATTTTTTAACAAAAATGTGCTGTTTGAATTTTTATTCAACTTTTTCCATCTACTCAAAGTTAAACATTATTTGTCGAAATTCAATCAAGATATGTATTGTCAATCCAGTAATTTACGAAAGAACACAGTTGCCTGACAACCAGTAAATTTTACAATGAAGTTTTTCATGTTGCCTAGCAACATATACTGTTGTGTTCACCAGTTCACAAGTTCAAAGCAATTGGTTACTCAACTGAAAATTTTACGATAATTATACTTTTTCCAAAGAGCTTACAGAATTTGCTTCTCGGGGTTGGACGCTTTGAGTTTCTACTTCAGTTATTTATCTAAGCTATGATATAATTAACAGATGTTCAAAGTTTACGAGCGAAATTAATTTTTAAATCACTTCTGTTGAAAAGAAGTTTAAATTAATTTTTAGGCAAACAATTTCTATTTGATCTTACTAACAAACTGTAAACTGTCGAAGTCATAATGTACTGTACCGTACATCTTAATGATTTTAATTTTGTTCCCCTTTGGAACTCATTACCAGACGATGTAATGTCCTCAGAGTCGCTTTACTCATTTAAAAGTAAGTTAGATAATGTTAACCTTTCACAATTTTGTAAATCGTTTTAGGCTGTATATAAGTGCAAGTCCTTCTTGCCTGTACTTGCCTGTCAAATGTATGTCTGTATTTTCAACATCTTTGACAAACAAATTAAATAAAAAATGATAAACTATTTTATTTTATTAATTAACACTCGTTGCTTTGTTGATTTGTAAAATTAAAATGCATAATACATGCAATGTTTTGTACGATTTCAGTTCCTTGCATTTCTGTCATAAAACTGAATGATCAGCCCTGTGAAAAAGCCCAAGGCACAGACAAAATAATGATCGGATGATGATGATGATGATGATGAGCGAAATAAGATCTTCCAGCTAGAAACGTTTTTTCCTACAAATTTTTTGTACCCGATGCAAATAAAAAGCAAGATGTATTGCTTTTGTATGCATATTGACAGGAAACTTAGTTCTGTATTTGTTACCAATATTTTTAATAAGAGAACAGAGGAAGAAATCAATCGAAAATTACGAGCAAATGAAAAACAAATAGAGACTCAGAATCGACAGCATTTTGCCACTCTCGGTGGTCTAAAGATCACCCGAATTACGGCATAAATTCTTTTGATCTGTAGTTAATAAAATAACACATAAGTAGACAAAGCTAATTTCACTTATATTATAAAAACAAATGTAATTACTGGGTTATAACTTGTCCGAGATTCTTTGAAAGTCTAACAGCAACTAAAAACTACGAAATTGATAATTTTAAGATTGGGGAACTAAGCCTAACATTTTCGAACTGAATAAATTGTTTGAAAATTAAGAAATCGAACCTGACCCTACATTTGTTGATCTTTAGTAAATAAAACTGATTCTTTGGTATACGCCTTCAGTCCACATCGCTCGTAAAAAGATTTTTTTTACAAATTCTAAGTAAAATATAATTGGGTTTTGTGGCTTTGTGACACTTAACATCAACTGAGTAACTGCATCCAATCATTATACAGAAGCTAGCATATATAATAGTTTTTATTTATTGCCCCAAGTTGAACCAGCATATTCTTTCATTGCATAGCAGTACTTTCATAGGAAAATGTTATCGCTTATCCATAACTGTCTGCACGTGTTCGATAACGGCATGGGCAAATGTTCAACATAAGCGACAACAAACAGATTCGTTGATAACACCAAAAACAGCGGACATCTATAAAACACTTCGTATGCTGCTTGTCAACGTATTGACTGGAAATAAATAATAAAATAAATAATA
>OFHS01002551.1:0-20449 GCA_900245855.1 Calvadosia cruxmelitensis | reverse complement strand
AAGACTTTCATCGTAAAAACATTCAGCTTAAAGACTTTCCTTGCTAAAACATTCTTCGTAAAGACATTCATCGTAAAAACTTTCAGCGTTAAAGCGAATGACCATATTTTAGAAGGCCCCAAGGGAGACAAACCTCGCGGTTTATTGGGCATACCCTCATAAAATAAAGATAATGATGATGATGATGATATTTGATAACCTATGGTATTCAACACCGTTTCCTCACACATACCCTCTTGTAGAGCGTTGGCACCATAAAAGCAGAGCTTTCCGTGCAGATTTAGCATCTTTACTTGACTCCTGAAAAGTAGTCCAATGGCAATAACTGATGACAAACTGCTTTTAGACACAGTTCAACTTGTCTTGATGGCCACTTATCTTATGACAATCTGACTACCTGTCATACGCAACCACCTTTATAAAGAGAGTACATTCAAACGATTCCTTGAAATTGAACAAATTCAATTCTCATTAAGTGACAACCTGTGTCTAGAGATACTTTTGCATTGGTGTCTAGATTGAATAGTCATTTAATGATTTAAAGCATGCGGAAGTCAAATGTTTTGGATTAACGATCAGACATGGTCTCTAAATACAGCTGACCAGTTAAGACAGGGAATTGCATTTGTTTTGGAAGTATTTGAAAGTGGTCTCTTCTGACAGATGGCATCTTAAGACAGGGAATTGCATTTGTATGGAATTATTTGATCTAGTCTCTAAGCACCAGTGTTGTGAGAATTACTGTCGAAAAGTAATTAATTACACTATTAATTACTTTCCCGAAAAAGTAATTGATTAGATTACAAATTACTTTCCCGTGAAAAGTAATTAATTACAAGTACAAATTACTTTTCCTGGAAAGTAATTAATTACTAATTACTTGAACCTTACTTTTCTTGGGAGAAAGGTCCAGCTCTAACTATTAAGACAACAGTAGCACAGATCCAGACAACTATTACACAGAGACAAGCAATACCAGTCGACAGTTTTAACACCTATCCTGCCGTTCCGACTGGCTAGAAAATACTTCCTGTCAAGCCGTCCCCGTATAAATACGGGCTGGCACACTCCCCCGCATATCGTTCTCCCTGTGGATGGCTGTTAGCTATGACGTGCGTTCTTTTGTTGAAAAGAACCAATAAGAATTCAGCTATTTTTTACTACAAGATCGCCTGATAAGCGCGAGGTTTGCCAAAGCTGCGATGTTTTGAAAATTGTCTTCGAAGCAAAGGATCTTCTTACACTCGCAGCAATGCGCGTGTAGTTCTTGACTATCTCTACAACAAATTGTGGTTTCAGAGAATAATCTCCTTCTCTGTAGACCAAGACCAAGCTGTTCCACAGGATTTGGTTATAATTTTCTTTGGAAAACAAACATATTTGTCGGAGGCAAAGGCGTCTTCTACAGCTGGACGTGTAACAGGGTTGTGCTTATTATCCTGCTATTTTCTGCCATATTTTGTGCGAAACTCGCTTATTGTCCCGTTTTTACAAAACATCCGTTGCGTTGAGTGAATGTTATTGTTGCGGACGTTGACTAAAATAACTCAGCCAGGAAATCAAAACAACAGACGCTGAGCATTTAACATTTCACCGCATTGCCATTGTTAACACAACCGTCAAGGGACACATTCGTTTCAAAGTAATAGCGGCCGCGATTGGCAACGGACAACATTCTCCGTCTGCCGCTGTCTATAGAACATGCAAGGAAAATATTTCTTTTCAAAGCGGTAAAGTAACGTCAGAAGTAGCCGAAAATTACTCCTTAGGAAAAGTACTCATTACCGTTTAAAAGTAATTAATTACGTTACTAATTACTTTCCCGATAAAAGTAATTAATTACCTCCAAAATTAGTTGTAAAGTAACGTGTAACGTGTAACGCGTTACTTTTGTAACGAGTATTTACAACACTGCTAAGCACAGGTGGTCGCTAAAGACAGGGCCAGGGAATTGCATTCCTCTGATTTGAAGAAATCATTTGAAGTAGACTTTAAGACAGGTGGTCACTTACCAGAGGTTTGCGTTGTATCTACTGCCAAGTTAAGCCTCACAATAAAATAAATCATTGGATCCACTAAAAATATTTGCATGACTTTATGATTTATTGTCCCACATACCATACACAGATGGGATTGTTGGATGTTGGTAGTTGGACAATCACATATCTCTCTATGAAATATTTCAAAAATTGGGATTTAAGAAATGCAAGAGAAGTCTGTCATGTAAATTTGTTTCCGATGTGAGATTAGAAATCCAGGTAGGAGATGGAGAGAGCATTTGGCACACTTTTACCCAATTAAATGAATTACTGTGGACAGCATCCGAGGCACCTTTGCCTGATTAGATGAAGTCATGTAGACATATTGTAACTAGGATAAATTTTTGTAGAGATTTAGTTTAATTAGCTAAGAACGTTTAGTCTAATTAAGTAATTGGATTACTGTATACAGCGCAATCCCACTAATACCACCCAGGTTAATGTCACAACTCACTTACTGTAATATCATTTCAGTTTGAGAACCAAGCTGTCAGAATCAACCATTTTAACCCACTTAATATCACTGTTCTGCTCGAAATAAAGAAATAATCTAAACTGTATTGATTCCTGTTATATCGAACAGTCGCGTTATATGAACAATTAGAATTCAATAATTATGCAGTAATTTGATCACCGTAATGCTTACGTAATTATCTCACCTGTTTTATGTGTCATCATGCCCAGTAATTCAGTCAATGTAAGCTGCGACCGTTGCTAGTCAACAAATCTTTGGATTGCTATTATTGTTTTCTATACGTATGATTTATTAGTTTGAAATACAATTGGCTAATGCCAGAAATGTTAGACTTGCTTCAGTAAAGTTGTTGTGTTCAGTTTTATTCGTCGGTCCAATCACTATTAGCTTATTATCACTATTTTATCTAAAAAAAACACAATAAAGACTAATGAGGTTGCATTGTAATTTATTTTAATTTCTATTTTGTAAAATTGTATGTATTTGGTCTACCAACCTCTTCATCAATCTGTGTGATTTCGAATCTTAAAATGATCACCCAGATCAGACCAAGAATCAAATCTTCTTTTCCATCGACTACATCTTCTGCACCAATTCCTTCAATTTTAATCTAAAAGTACAGCAAGAAAGCTCTCTAGTAATTCAATACAAATGAAAAAATATTAAGCTGAGGTAGACTCATCAGCCCCAAGATGAGTGTGGCCGTGGTGCTAGCCGATGGGAGATTTGCGACATGCGTTGGATTCTCCTCATATGAGAGCCCTGTCGCAACCCCTGACCCAAAGGGGCACAGTCACACTGATAAACAGTGGAAAACTACACATTTACTTTCAAAATAGTTGACTTAAATATTTTCGGCGTAAATTAAATCACTTGTCTTTCAAAAAAGCTTGTCGTTCTTGGAACTGTTAGCCAAATCATACAAAATTTGCAAATTTCTAAAGAGAACACAGTCTAATTTGTTGTTGTTCACATTTTATGAAGCATATCTGCAATTTTTATGCTTTTTAGCGTTAACTAGTTCTGCCCAAGTCCTTTCGATGTCAAACTTATCTGTGTCAATAATATTTTGTTGTAAAAGAATCAACGTTAATTCTGACATTACGATACTTGCTAGAAAAAAGATTTTACTAGTTTCAGATCTGACCATGAGCCCATTGAAGTATCATCGAACACGGAGAACGATAACGAGAGAGAGAACACACGTTGCAAGTACCACAAGGAATCTCTTATATGAATAAACATTGGACAAGCATATTACATTAAAGTCATTGCGACAAACAAAGATCAAATTCTGATCTCTGATGTAAATACAAAGACAGTTAATTATGTTACCACTACATCCATAAATGCTAGTCCTTTAAATTAATCTAGTTACTTATATGGACACAGTTGCTTGTGACTATTACTGGAAAGTATTTAGTCGACTGCATCAGAACAATGTGAGAACTTACATACTGTTGAAGAAATGATAAGGCCTTGGAGACATTTTCCATGCAATGAATCCTCTGTGACCCTTTTGCTGTAACAAAAACAAAGCTAACGCATAATTATGTCCTCTATTCTACAGATCTGCAATAATTGTGACGAATAAATGAATAGATATTTAGGTTGAGGTGTTGATGCAAGATAGATGGGTGTATGGTGCAGGATACCGGTATATATATTTGTGACAGATACGATGGAAGGTAGCCAGCTCATATCATATGAAGGCTCAAGAGTACAGATTGCAAGAGAATGATGTTACAAAATACAATAAATTTATAGCGACTGATGGAGGGCACTGATCGGAGGGCTGAGTCTTGACGTAAATGCTTGATGAGACCACCACAAATGTAAACCAGCTTTCTAGATTAGCAAAACTAAGTATTGTTGTTGTTGTTGTTGGTGTGAGGTCTGGGCTGTGTCTGGGCATGCCACAAGGTATTTGACAATGGCGACCAGGGATTGAGTAAAGGAGATGGCTAAATATGAAATAACACTGTGTTTGTTCCTTGTATACCTCTACAGCAACTTATAGTTACCCTATTGTGTTAGTTGAAGGTGTTGAGAACTGATGTTGTTCATCATAGAAAAGCTAAGGCATCTTGACACTGTTATGGGAGTCAAACCAGCGATTTTTGATTTACTGGTCGAGTGCTCTACCGTTGAGCTAGATGTAACCTCGTTAGTCTGCACACAGAATTGTCATGATGTAAACAAACAGCTTGAGCTGACAGCTTCCTGTAATCCTGTGTATAGCCTCAGATTTTTTAAGCCATTCTTAATTAAGATCATTACATGGCGCAGTGGATGCACAAATCTTACACATATTCAACTGACTCTAGGGTTTGAGTAATCGACATGCCACCGCCGACGAAAGCGGATCTAGAATTGGAAAACGAGGAGCTGAAGAGATAGCTTAGTGAGCCTGTGCATGCACGCAGAGGAGTGAATGCACCAGGCGTGGCCCAGGATCCAATGATCAACCTATGCAGCTGATGATGCAGCAGCAAAAACAGCAGCAAGAGCAATTTGCTGAGCTAATCCAATGATGATCTTTGATGATCTTTGCTGAGATCATTACAATAATCTTTCTTTTCATCAGCAAATGAAACTTGTTACAACGTCATGTCACAGCATTGGTAACACAACCCATCATTTCTTTTTTGAACCACTATGAGTTACTTGGCCTGATGCCAATGTAAACCATACACTCTGACATACTCAAACAAGAGGTTTAGTATATTTAAACCTGCCTCCCATCTATAGCTTCTTGGATCATCATTATGCACTGCTGTGAAACCTGTCTATTTCGGTCACCTCTGGGAACTGGAAAAATTGTCCTTTATAGACAGGTGGCCTTTCTGTCCAGGTTAACTTCTATAGAAAGTATCATTTTGGGGTTATAAAGAGTGGCCTTTATGTACAGGTGGCTGCTCTGTAGAGGTGTCCACTAATACAGGTTTGAGTGCAGGAGGATGACACTACAGTCAAACATGTATTAGCGGCCACCTCTATCGAGCAGCCACCTGTGTATAAAGGCCACGTTGTAAGATGTGTTAGACACCACAAGGCAGACTATAAATAGACGTTGTTGGCTCTGATGACAGTCAGTTCAAGACAAAATTCAATGAGCAGCAAAAAGGGTGTACCAAACCTTTATAGGTACTGTGTAACTCCGTTAATATCACCTCGGTTAATGTCACAACCCGCTTAATATCACTTCGGTTTGATAACCAAGCCCTGTCAGAATCAACTACTTTAATCTGCTTCATATTACGACTTGCTTTTTATCACGATTTTTGACTTGAAAATCATAGTGATATTAACGAGGTTTCACTGTACAATGTTTACAAAGAAGAGGCTATCATGCAAACGAGGCTGCTATGCTATATTTCAGTACACATACAATCCCTCTAGTTAGTAATATCATCCTTCTGTTTTGTAAGAAAAGACTCTATGAATACCAGTGTTACACGACTGCACCTACGTCATACGATCATGTTCAAGTGTTCCCTTTGATGATCGTTTGACACAAGCAAGTTTGACTGTAGGGTACTTGCCGCTTATTACAGATAACTTCCTTTGTTTGAGCCTTTAACGGTCTATTCTAAGGTGGTCACTTAACACAGGTGGTCTCCCAAGACAGGGTTAAAATATTAAAACATATTGTCAATAAGGATTAATAGTCATTTACCACCACACATACCGGTACTATATGTGACCCACTCAAAAAGGCAGTTTCCTTTGACAGCATGTAATACTTCTTGCATCATCATTGCTATCATCATCATCATTGCTACGTTGCACAAACATTTTTGGTCTCAATGGACCAAGCGCAGTCCCAATGCATGACGGGCTACACTTGTTTTAGGCACGTGATTTTGAGTTGAAATCTACAATTTTGATAGCCAAGAACAATTCCTGAAGTTGACCATCATAGAAAAGAGTACGACTGATTGCGTTACAAACAAAGCAATTTTCTGACGTCTTCACTTGTGGCAGAGGTCAACTCAATTATATACCGACATGCAATGGGACTGCGCATAGCGGATTCCAAAATTACAATTGATGTGCTGTCTTGTGTCCAGTCCCATTAGCTATGGGGACACCCTCCACGGGCCCGCCTACATAATTTATTTAATCACCATCATAACCAATCATCATCGGTACGAAGCGTGCATTTCATTACCTGGTTTGCCAACAGAGCTACCAGAAAGCAATTCCAGTAGATTCATCAACACTTTTCCATCACACAAGTCCTCAAATGGATTCTCTATTGTCACATTTACCTGAACATAGATAAAGCAAAGGTAAAATTATACAAAATTATAAATTATATAAAATTACAAAAAATTTACGAAGCTATGCAATTTGTAAGAAAAGTCAGGTGCATAGAAACATAATTTTATTCCTGCTTTCATGCACAAATACAGGTGCTAACGGTAGTCAAATCAAATAGAGTTTTTATTATTTATTCAGAAACTGTTAAAGCATATTGCTCAATCATAGAGCTGAGAATTCTCAGAGCTAATAACTAATTTTACTGAGAATTCTCAAAAAAATGTTCTAACGCTGCTATAGATTCTTCTTTCACACAGAAATCTTGCATCTGGAATGTGCATGATCAACAGTTTGACTGCAATTATTTAGAAAGTTGGTTGCTTCATTGTTTGAGTCCCTAGAAATTTTCGGGATTTGTAGAACAAGCCTTGGAACTTGGAAAATAGTATCATTTATGGTTTTATTAAAGTTCTTATCTATTCTGTAAGACCGTAAACATGTTTAAAACGCAATCTTATCATCAATTGACTTGAATTGAGCTAAGCAACTAAGCATGTCCCTCCCCTCCCCCTCTAGCTAGTCCACCCTGTGGAGCTGCTCCGTTTGCCACCTCCCAACAGAGTCCTGTTTATAGATGCCGCGCTTTGGATTTGCTGTCGTACTACGCTTCCTAGTTCAAAGCTTCCTATAATCCTAATTATTGTGTAGGCCCCGCCTGGCGCCCCGATTCAGGAATTTATTGCGCTTGCCAAATACAGACAGACCTTACTCAGGCGAAAGACTATCCATCTCAGAACGACAGGAAAAGTCTAGGTCTCTGGGAGATTTATAATTGACAAATGCTGCTTCTCAGCAATATTTCGCTGCCACGAACTAAGCCCACGTAAATTAAATCAACCGAAATTACAACCACAAACTCACAGTTTCTCAACCCCTTTGAAATGTTATAACTTTCACCTTTTCGAGATGACTGTTCAACCACTTTGTAAAAGTCTTCTTCTGCAAGGCAATTCGCTCATTTTTCAACGTCTTTATTCTTGTAGATTCAAATGTATCTGCTTCTTCTTGTTCTTCCATGCCGTTTTTTTCCATTCAATCTGTTCTGAGAACATTTTAACAGTAAATTGTTTCGTTCTCGTTGACATGTGACACCGTTTCATTTTCCTATCAGATCCTTGACAACGTAAACAGAGACGTATTTGAAATTCAGCGCGTTCTTTGTTGCTGCTTGACAAATAAATTGAAATTCCTTCAGAAAAACGTCTGAGCTTCTCCGAAAAGATTATAAAATGTTCTCCTGGAATTAAAGTCTCCTTGGAATTAAATTAACTCACACAAAATGGTCGGCGTATTATCAGCATACAGTACTGTGTGCACCAACTGTTGAAAAGCAAAATTTAGATAAAGTATTTACTTTAGTAAACATAAAAATACGACAAATTGAAACGCAGACAATAGAATGACAAGCAAAAATTCAGAATTCTAATCTTTTCGTTTTAAATTCAGTTGCCTTCTTGAGTCTTAGTCGCAAGGTCTTCCTCATCGGCGATGTCGGCGACGGACGGCGATGGGTGACGAGGATACACGCGAGACAATAACAACATGGTGAAAAAGAGTTTGCAAACCTTGCCACAGATGGATGAAATTGAATGAGTGAAACAGGAAGCAAAAGTAGCTCGCTCTGCAGAATTTCGTAGCCAATTTGGTTTGCGTAGCCTGCAGTTTGCTTTTGCTTTCTTTCAGCCGTAGTTTGCTAGCATTTTCATTTGCAAACCTTGCTGGGAAATTGAAGAAAACGGCCTTCGCTTGCGAGAAGCGAAAACTGGGAGCTCGTGCAACTCGCGTCTGCAGTCTCTGCACTATTACAGGTGGGGCTATATGTGCCGTTTCGAGTTGTTCATGAACTGATGTTGCTTCGTTGGTATGGCCATGTATATTCTGGTTCATTTGATTGTGGTTGTAATGCCCAGTTCTTGTTACTGTGAAAGTGATACACATCAGTGATCATAACAGCCTGGATGTTGGCTGTTGCTGGCCAAGCCCAAGTAGGATTGTTTGACTTGTTGTGCATGCCAGGCTACTTAATTACTTTTACGATTTTTGAAGTAGCTACTGGAGGATTGCACGTTCCAGCTGCAAGATTTCTGGTGAAAGAAAGATCTATGGCAACGTTAGAACATTTTTTATGAGAATTCTCAGTACAGTGCAACTCGGTTAATAACTTAATATCACACCCTCGGGAAAATTGTAAAACGTGAATTATCTGAGTCGTGACAATAACCGAATCTCATACTCAGACCTCTAATTTTGTAGAAATGGCTCAAACAATAACAAAATGCAGGCCACAGAACAACAAACTCTATAGCAACATCAAACAGAGCTATTATGTAGAAATTTTAGCAACAGAAGACTCATTTTCTTGGGTTTGTCACACTCAGTAAGGCGAACACAATAAAAAACACTCTATCAAGTTTTCCTTTCACGACAATTGCGGTGCCTATAAATTGAAGCAAGGCGACAAATCACAGAAAGCGTGACAATAAGCGAGTGTAAACGTAGAACTCCTTTGGAAATCCGTGATAATAACCGAGATGTGATAATATCCGAGGTGGTATTAACCAAGCAGAATAAAAGAAAAGCTTGGGAACTTGCCAGTGGAATTTCACTTTCCGTGGCAATAACCGAGACGTGATAATATTCAAGGTGATATTAACCGAGTTATGATGTATAATTACTTATTAGCTCTGAGAATTCGCAGCGCTGTGGTTGAGCAATATACTTTAACAATATCTGAGTAACTTCTATTCCTAGAGGCTAGCTATAGTTAGCCTACAGTTACTGGATTTATGTTTTTTTTAAGCAGTCACACAAAACCCAAGTTGCAATTCTTAAGAAGTAATAATTTGCGTGTTTGGCCTCTCATTGATGTGACTTAAATGCGCGGTCCAGCCGCGGTTATCTGCTTGAATAGCAGAGTTACAATAAGGATTATTCGGGCAGAGCCGTTTCCTAGATAAAAATATGGGCGGACCGTGCAGGTATGCACAGTTTTCAAAATCTGTCCAGCTGCGGATTCAGCAGGCCAAACTTGCGCGATGGAGATATCCGCTCAATAGGCCTACATAAATTTCAGTCAGGGGTAGTCTATGGCAAAGAGAGGTATCAGATCCTCGACACAGCCAAGAATTGAGCGAAATAATTATTAGACCTAGCCACCTAGGTCTATTATGGTGAAACAATAACTGCCGAAATTATATTAATCGTTAGTCAACTGGTGGCTACGGCTGTGTTGTTATGTAAATTTGTTTAGAGCCCTGTGCTATTGCTCATGTTTATAATGAAATCAACTATCATTAAGTCTAGACAGTGATTAGATGTGTGTTGCCTTGAACTTGGAGTGGTCGTTCGCTTATAGAAAATGATCAGCTACTGCTACAAATTATTCTCAGTAATGTTGTAATTATTAGTCACATCTAGGGTTACAGTCAAACCTGTATTATTAGTGGCCACCTCTATAGAGCAGCCACCTGTGTATAAAGGCCACATTTCATAACCCCAAAATGACACTTTCTATAGAAATCAACCTGGACAGAAAGGCCACTTGTCTATTAAGGTCATTTTCATCAGGTCCCAAAGGTGACCGTTATAGACAGGTTTCACTGTACAACTGCATTGTACACATTTCTATATTTCCACAACCGAGGAAAAATACGAAACATTCGCAAAATTAGATAGAAATGCCTTACAAAATCAATTATGTTTGGCACTGCATAACATATAGATACAGAACGATTACATATTTGATGGAGAACCATTTCACCATAACGAACCTTATAAAGTTCTATATAAATGCTACATTCCCAAGAAATTTGAAATTTGAAATTGCTCGGAGAGTTCAATTGTATATCACATTTAGAAGATCTAGTGTAAGATCATCATTCAGGGGACAGAAGGGAGAGAGACATCAATAACACGGCGAGCGACCGCCTCGCTCAACTCAGAACAACACCGGAACAGCACATAAATTACACCTTACAGGGAAAACATCAACGTTGCAGCTGGTGGCAGACAACACACACACTGATGGACGATATTAAGACATTACATCTGGCATTGTTTTGTTTCTAGAACTGATTATCTGATTCTACCTTAATATGACGGATACCAAACCAAGTTTTGTGGAGTACTTTGGCCGCGGAAATGGCCAAAGGTGTGGATACTGCAAAGGAGCAAGCTCCAGTGTATCGACTGGTAAGTGACAACCCAAAAATATTGCTGATACGTCATTCAGTGGTCTAAGGTAAGCCAACAATTGGAAAGTTGCACGATGGCAGAACCGTGCGAAGAACTTGTGGTTAGTGATGCACCAAAGTCCCACATAAGCTTAGCCTATGTCCTGATTGTTAACTTTTTCATCATCATGGTGACGCATGCACGGGCTGACATCGTTGCAGGCCCGGCGCGTTATTATAATCATTGTTCCATTGTTGTCGTAGCGCTACCCCTCGTCTGAATGGCTCCGTGGCAGGTCCGGCGTTTAGTATGGTTGCCAGAGGAGTCTTCGGACGACAGAGAGCATGGCTGACCAAGCGCTGTTTGGTGTCTTAGATGATACGTGTGGCCGATTTCTTTATGCAGTGCACGTATAATTCCTTAATTCGAGATTATGTCTGGATAGTGCAATGGCGTGCCTCAATAGTTTGCGGTGGCTGGCGTCAATGCTATCCCCAAGAGTAGCCGTCACTGTCCACGCTTCTGCACTGTAGAGCATGACACTCTAAATGCATGATGTGAATAGCTGCTTTTTTATGTGTCACTGATGCTGCTCCTCCACACCACATCGAGATGTCTAGCTGCTGTCCATGCCAGCCGGCGTCAACAGCTGAAAGCCGAATGGCAGTTGCGTATGCTGCACCCAAAATACTTGAAATGATTGGCATCTTCGAGAATCGTGCCATCGCTGGTCGAAATTGGTGTGGAGTTTGGCGTGGTGTTAACTCCTGGCCCAGCCGACACGTACATATATCCGCTGTGTTTTCTTAGAAGACTTTTCTGTGGGTGTGATTGTCGAAGACCCAATGAGTGACAAGCCATTGGCTTATATTGAGAATAGGTGTGTACAAATGGGCGTGTTCCATCCCATAATACTAAACGCGCTATGTTGTCTGTCTGTCGGTGTGTCTGTCTGTCTGTGTGTCTGTGGGTNCATGTCTAAACAATTTCGTCGCGCGGTCAGTTCTCAGAATTTTCGCTTCTAAATCCTAAGCGACTTTACCGGCCATAAGAAGACACTTGTATTTGAATTCTTGGAAAATTTTGGAATTTTAGACAAGAAATTGTATTTTTCATAAATTTCCAAAGTTGAAAATGCTAGAATTTCTTGCAGACGCGTTGATTCTGCGAGTAACTAGAGGTGATGAAACTCAGCAGGGACACACGACGTTGGCGTCGAGAGATTTTTCGCATCCTCTTGCAGCTGGAAAGTTTACCATTGTTTTCGCTCACGCAACGTCTGAATGTGAGATGCAATTTACAAATCACTACAACTATACCTCGCCTTGGACCTGAGAGCCGATGGAATTTACGATCAAGATTGGGTTTCAAATACGGAGGATGCAAAATTACAAATCAAATCATTGCCAGCCTTTGTTGTGTGCTCAGAACTTGTTTCCGTCTTAGATGAATGCTCTGTTGCGACTTGCGAGTTCGTCCGAATCCAAGTTCGATCAAGATTCTCCTTGTCTGGACTTTGCATGAATAAACTATAACTTTAAGATGCTGTTCAACGTGCGAGAAAGCGAGTGCCGCCACACCAGTCCAGCCTTCTTGCAGCTTTCCACGACAACTTCGCCTGTGAAGTTCGAACGGTTTGGTGTGGTTTTAACGTATTGGACATCGTTTGCAACTCACAAATTGATGTCTAACTTTTGTAAGCCCTACATTCACTCCGATTTCTTGACAAGCATTCAGCTAGAGATTTCCTATTACTTCATCATTGATTTGAAAATAGGTCCTGTTGTGATTATTTTACTGAATGCATTTATCTGTTTGTCAGCATCTGCATAGCTGTTTCTCGCAACGCAGTTGGTTTCGATGTCGTTGTTCCATGCGTGTTTCTCATTGTAAAATCACAGGAAAGGAAAATGTTTACTAACAAAATCAATATTAATATTAATAGATCTGTTTCCTGTCGCATCTCTTTCTCTGCAATGATCTCAAGTACACCTCCAATTGCACACAGGTGTCAATTTTGAAGACAAGACGCCTCGCGTCCTTGACCCAGTCCTTTAGCATTCAGCGAGGTCTGATTTTCAATAAATCATAAAAAATAGAAGGAGATCTCAAAACTAAAAATTTCAATGATATTTGTAACTTTCAACGTTGATTGCCCCGATATCTGGAATAAAAGTTTTTGGGTTTATGAGCACTTTAATGTGTCACTGATGCTGCTCCTCCACACCACATAGAGACGTCTAACTGCTGTCCATGCAGCCGGCGTCGACAGCTGAAAGCCGAATGGCAGTCGCGTATGCTGCACCCAAGATACTTGAAATGATTGGCATCTTCCAGAATCGTGCCATTGCTGGTCGAAATTGGCGTGGAGTTTGGCGTGGTGTTAACTCCTGGCCAGCCAACACGTACATATATCCGCTGTGTTTTCTTAGAAGACTTTTCTGTGGGTGTGATTGTCGAAGACCCAATGAGTGACAAGCCATTGGCTTATATTGAGAATAGGTGTGTACAAATGGGCGTGTTCTATTGAAAATAAGGCTTTTTCCTAAATATCATTTTGAAAATGAGCATGTAAAATAAAAAGGGCAGCGTTTGATTAAGTGTTGCTTTTGCTTCAATCAGAGCTGTTCCTATTGCCAACGACAAAGTAGCGCATTTCAAAGCCAATCCTATTTGACTTGACACCCTTATCCGAATCAGAAGCTCCTATTTGAATCAGATGGCGCTCTTTACACGCTCCTATCTCAAACTTCTGGCTGCAATAGGACAGGATAGAGTAAAGTGTGTCCGTTTAACCCAGGCCTTATTCTACAATTTTATTTAAAGGCAACCAGTGTACTATGCTTCCACTGCGTGACCTTGATGCTTAATTTTTTGTCAGGAATGTGGGCACATGGTCTAAGATGCGAAGACTATCAAGATCTTATGGATAGAGGCTGGAGAAGGTAATTGATTGTAATTTGTTGTTATTTGCCTTATCTTTCTTGGCATTTATAATAGAGTGGTTGTTGATTACTATGGCCAGTTGGTTACCATTCATTTTGGTTGTACGAAGTGATTGACCGTATCAACAAAGTGCTGTTACCTACGAGAAAAGATGCACGGAAAACGTGGGACTACAAAGATTAGGGTTCATAATGCGGCTGATCGTGGTAAACATAGTGGTTCGCCATGGACCGATGGTAATTTTGCAACAATTTATGCGTCGGGGTCAACAACCGATTGTTAATCAATGCATCGGCGCCCTTCAAGAAAATGAGAGCATTGATGACAGCTGGCTTGAACGAGCGAGACATCTTTACGATGTCTAACTCGGAAATAAAATGGCAAAAGATGACCACTGAGGAATTAGTTTAGCCAGAGCTTGACATTGCAATGTCTTGTTCATTTCTGGACTTGTAATCGATTGCCAAATTTGTTTGCCATTTCTGATTAATATTTTGCCTCGTAGCAGGTAATGTCCACTACACAGTATTGTATTTATAATTAAGTTGTCCTAAGCTTTTCGCACTGATTTGCCTGCGCCCAAACGTCTTGGCGTCAAAACGATCAGGCGCCAAAACGTCTTGGCGTCAAAACGATCAGGCGCCAAAACGTCTGCGCTGAANTCGGTCTCGCAGCTTGATCACGTGAGGACAAAACTATTGTTCCGTGCACGCAGCAATAATAAATGGCGAAGAAACACAGCAACATGGCGAAGCTGCGATGAAAACGTCGAATTTTAAACGCGAATAGCTACGCTGCTGTAGAGAAGGAGAGCCTCCGATTGCTCCCATTCGGTTAAGACGACCTTCGTTTTGCGATGTTTATGAAAGGGAAGGACGGAGAAGTAGCGATCTCGGCGGAGAAGAGTTCAACAGAGGACGCGTTTCGAGAAATTCGAGGGCACTTACAGAGCCACAGACAGACAGACCGACAGACAGACAACATAGCGCGTTTAGTATTATGGGATTTGTGTAATTTTTCATCACATTCCAATCCAGATGCTGCATTTCAGGCAAACAATAGAGGAACAATAGGATTCCATAATGCATATTGTACAATGCATGAGATGCTCTAGAAGTGTCACCATCTCCTTGTGAGAACTAAATGCCTGCTTGTTGTATCCTGGAAGCAGTGTTTTCAATGCGAGATACCACTACAGCTACATGGATCTGAATGCTGATTTAATTTGGAACTTGTTAATCAAATAGTTGTATGTTTCTTTGGAATTTGCTAGAGCTCTTTGTTGAAGGACAGTATTTCCCTTTCAATTTCGTTCAGTTCTTAACTTTTAGCCATTTTCTTGTGTTGTCGTCTTGAAATTTGTTAGCAAGGAAATGATGTGGCCCTGAGATATTGGTCGTCGTAAGCGAGTTTGACTTTAGGCATACGGTCCCTGCTCAAGTGAGCAATTTCCATTTCTTGCTGTGCTAGGCCTATTAATTGTCTCTGGTTTGCTATTACCCTCTACGCCAATGTATCATTTACTTCTTGCATTGCAGGATACCTTTATAAAATCGTGAGTCAAGTTGATCGAGAGCAGCTGGATTATTCTTCCCTCCGACTGTACAACCGATTGGCTGAACTGTACAAATTGCTAGAAGAACTTGGAAGTGAATCACTGCCATATCTGAAGCAACAGAACACAGCATACTACAATACGTTTACATTCCTTGTAAAGACAAAGTTTCAATTTCAGCGTTCATTTAGGAGGGCTGACCTTAGCCTTTTGTTTAAAGGAGATGCAGTGAGCAATGTGCTGAATGAGACATTTTCAGACAGCTGTATGTCTGGTTTACTTGGATCCTCTGCCAGTGGAGAAAAGCGGCTCAAGTGTCAGATCTCTGATATTTGCATGCAGAAAATGGGGAATTCTAGTGGTGAAGGATACGTTGTGACCCATCAAGCCTTGTTCTTGATTCTTGGAATTGCTGCCGGTAGGTTTCAGTCCATTGTAATCCTGTTTGATTGATTCTTCTTCTTGGTGTCTTTGTGCCCTCTGGCATTGCCTCGCCGTATATATTGCTGTGTATAACCCAACCCCAATTTCCCTCTTAAATCTGTTGTTTCAATGCAGTGCAGTTAATGCACTTTAGAATAGCACTTGCGTATAAGATGGCGTAGTAGGTACAGGGTAATATAATTATGGTGAATTGTTTATAGCAACAGCTAAATTGAGACAAGTAACACTGTCAGGGTCTGCTCTTGTCCGACAAAGAGACTCGGATTTGTATGCTGTTTCGTGAGATCTGAGTCTTATTCCCGCCATCCACTCCACGACGTCATCCCTTGGAAACTGACCGAGATGCGCCGCAAAGGACACTGCAGGGTGTTATTGTATGATGATGTATTGATTGTTGATTTGTCTTTCTTTGGTGTTACTTTGTCATCTGGGTCTGAACGTGATTTATAGCGTATGTAACTACTAACAAGTGCATTAAGAGGAAGAGGGAAGTCCTCTTCGATCAGGACCGTCTATATCTGCATATTGCAGGATTATTAGCTGCATTTTAATATAATTCCGATGGTAACTTGAGTTTTTGTTTTGCTGTTTGAGGAATCACTTAGCACATAGTTATGTCAAACTGTTAACTGCAGTAAAGTACTGTGTTGGTCATTCGGAACAACAACCAACAAAAATGGTACTTTTTACATTTCTCTGTGATATTTTGACGAGCATTGAAAAAGGTACAGCAGCTTGTTTAAGTTTGAAAGATAATTTTTGTGCTTGAATATCTTTTTAACGTAACTTGTTCCATTCTATACACAAACCTACTTGTAGCTGTAACTAGTTCATTTTAATAATGATGTAACTGAAGCAGCCCTGTCTTCTCAATTAGGCCACCGCATTAACTAACGTGCATCTTTCCGCCTTCCAGCTGAATGAAGAGTCAGAATTAACTGTCTGAATGTGAGGTACTTTAGACCTCGGCATGTATTTGGCATTTAGTAGGTTTCTATCTCTACTTCCTCAACACAATGCATGACGGACACATTGGCATTATTTTAGCAATGCGATGATCTTGGGCCTGTTTTAGTAGGCTTGGGCTCATTTGCTGTATCACACCATCTGTCACCGGAGCCTTTGGGTATTTTTTGCGAGTTTGCACTTGTGTGAGGTGGTGTGATTCTGCCTCCGGGATAGAATCGGGTGATCTGTGACAAGTGTGATTTTAGGGAGCAGTTCTGTGTTGGCCGTGATGTGTTTCTTGGCAACTCGTTTGGGTTGGGAACGTAACACTGGTAAAAAGACTACATATATGAGCTGCAGTAGTGACCTGGAAACCGTTTGACTTCCAAATGATAAATTAGTTCACATCTGTCAACATTTTGCTGCTGTAACACAGACTGTTTCAATGTCATCGTACGGAATGATGCTTAAATATCTCTGATGTCTCTCGCTTTGGTGCAGCAACTTCTGATTGGCGCCTCGTTGAAAATCTTGGCAGCGATTTGGCAGGGGTACACTGGAACGAGTCCTAGCATGGCCGGCAGCTTTTATAAGAATGGTGCATAGCTTACTGGCTTTTACAGAATAAGGAGCGGAACATGCACTTGAAAGATCAGTTTTTTTCTTCATAATGGCACCCTAGCGCGAATCAGGCCCAGGGTTAGCGTCACGGAAGGACTGTTGAGTTCTTGTTTTATTTTTCATTTTATTCTAAAGTCACCTTTTCCACTCTTGAAGACTTATTGTGAAATGCATTATGATGGTTAACTGCCATACCTAGTATATGATTATGACACTTTTAACAGTTCAACTGCACAATTACATTATCAAATGATGATGCCTTCCAAGAATGAATGATGTGTGATGTTGGGGCTTAAATGATGTACTTGTTCGCATGTTAATAATCTCAGTACTGCAGCATGACATCCCAGATGAATGACGGTGGCATTCATGATATTTACTTTGCGTGTGTGAAATGGAGGTTCCCCTCGGACAGCTATAGTGATGTATTTCATCAGATAATTAAATCTGGCGCGTTACCATGACAGCATTGACAAATGATAGGACTCTATTTAATTTTTTGATGCAGCTTTTACTGATTTGTTTCCAAAATTAATAAAGGGCTGGGGGTGATCAAATTTGCAAGAAAGTATGTTCCAAAGGAAAGCTGTAACATTTTATTGCCACATTTTGACTGCTGCTCTGTTGCCTTGGGGGTTTGTTGTCGTTCCTCGAATAGTTAAAACAAACTTTTTTGACACCTTTGTGCAAAATTTTAATTTTTAGAGAAAGCCAAGTGTGAAAATGAAGATGAGAAATGTTTTCCGTGAAAAACGAGTAGCTCGCACAGAGAAACTTTTCCCTAGCGGCTATTCCGCAAGATCAGATTAGCGAGCATGCTGTGCGGACAGAGCAGCGGGCAATGCCTTTAAGTTGCTTTTCTGCAAAATTTATACTACGCATAGCATTTTCCTTTTTACCATCCGCTTGTGAACATGAAATAATTCTATTGATACTAAGTATTCTCTCATTCAATGAATAAGAAGGCGATACGGCGTGATGTTTCCATTTTTCGGTAGGAGCACGCAATTTGACATTTTCGAGTCACAAGACTTGACCGCACTCTGTATTGTAGTGAATGGAGCTTCTGACGTATTTGCGTGCGATCATCTTGTGCGGACAGAGCAGCGCACAATGCCTTTAAGTCGTTTTTCTTCAAAATTTATACTACGCCTAGCATTTTCTTTACTCCCATTCGCAAGCTTAAAGGAATATTTTGCATATTAATATTTCAATTATTCAGTGAATGAGAAGGCGATACGGCGCAATGTTTCCAATTTTTCGGTAGTAGCCCGCAAGCTGCCTAGAGTGGAGCATGCGGGAGAACGTAGGAAGGGATGCGTTATGTCTTGTTTTGCTGTCTCAAGCTGCTGAAGAAACACTGTTTCACGCCTTTCGATTGCATGTTCATGCAATGTTTCGAAAAAATAAAAATAAATGAAAAATTTGGAAGGTGTCGAGTGGTTTCGAAAACTCAGTTTCCAATATTATATTCGAGGACCGCCTGGGGAGCCTGTAAAGATGAACACTAAAACAGGGGACTATACATACAATACTCAGATGCCACCATAGGACCCCTGTCGCTGCCATGCTTCGTCAACGTGGTTGGCTCAGTGTAAGAGACTGGCTGTCCTTGCAGCAACTGTCGTGGGTGCATCAGATGAAGTGGGAAACCGCCCCACCTTTGCTCTCTGATTTCATCCTACCCCCTCCGACCTCTCTTACCCACTCATTCACTACTAATAATAATTATCTTATCAAACCTAGTCACTCACGGTCATTCCAGGTCGCTGGTTCACGTCTGTAGAATGGTTTGCCATCTGAGATGAAGGGATGGAAGACCTGACAGCCTTCAAGCACCGCTTCAAGAAGTACCTCAAGAAACAGTCTTTTCGCTGCTTGCTTAAATTAGAATACAAAAATGTTTTCTAACCTATCTTGCTTATATTAGTTGCATGTGTTATTCTTGTTTCAGCCCTGTGGAAAGTAGCCTGATGGCTGATCAGGCCCTGAATAAATGACGATGATGATGATGATGTAAATGTAGTTATTGTTGATTCGAGACCCTCTTGCAATAGAGATCGCAGTGACGATTGAAGATTTGAATTAAAGACATCATTTACTTCCTTGCTGCTGTTGTTGTTGTTGTTCAATTATCCTTAAATCTTCATGGTTGCTTTACTGATAGGTTAATCAATTGATTGGTTTATTTTTATTATTATTATTATTATTACTGATAGGTTGTAAAACATCGCTCATAGAAAAGTTTGGCGGATCAGAAAAACTAGAGCATCGAATGGATGTGTTGGGCAGTAACATCTATGCTGATCTCCTTAAGAATAGCAAGGACCAGAAGACCAAACGAGACCTCTTCCTTGAGCAGTCGTTGGTGTGCTACATGCTTGGAATTGTCGACTGCATGCAACTCAGCTGGCTCGAGGCAGGTGTCAGCTGGCAAGATAAGTCGGGTGGCTACGGTCCCCGAAAATATACCGATCCCTGGCTAGTGGATGCCTTGGGAAAAAGAAGAATAGAATACTCTCAAAAGAAAAGGTATGCTGGAGAATGTCATAATTATGCTGTTAGTTTTGACCATGATGCAACGCAATTTTCTACTCGAGATTGTTTATAGAAATAGTGTCAGAATGTTGTGGAAGAAGGAGGCTGCAAACATGAATGCTAGGGCTTAGTTGACATTCGAGTGAAAGAGTAACCAAGGTTACCAAGTAGAAATTACTACTGCATCCTAATCATGATGATTGTTGTTCCAGTCTTTACTTTCTTTCATTTTTCCATACAAAATATGCTGGAGGGAATTCTACTTTGTACAACAAAATCCTCAAAATACATCTCAAAAACTTCACTTGATTGGTAATTAATAATGTTGTGTATATTATATCCTCTGCTACATTGCTATGACGCATTAGTTTGCTTTCTGATCTC
>OFHS01002550.1:6450-17258 GCA_900245855.1 Calvadosia cruxmelitensis | reverse complement strand
AAGGCAAAATGAAGGTGTCCGTTCCACAGCAATAATTTAATCAAACTTGCAGAAAACATAGCTCGGTTTCAAGGTGGCCTTTTCGAAAACGGCTCCGTTATATTTTGTACCAATTTGCATTGTTCAACTTTGACCTGGTTTGAGCGTTGTAGCTGTGCGGTGTGTTTTGAAAACCGTGCACAACCAGAGCCGTGTTGTTTCCCAAAGGTCGGAAAATCTCTACTTGCTAATGAGTGGCAGGTGCCTGGTTTTGAACAGACAAACAAGCAAACAAACAAATATACAGACAGACACTTGTGAAATATATATATAGCTGTTACACTGTTGCTGTGGCTTGACATGCTCCCTGGCGTCAGCGGAGACCATAATGTTCTCTTTACTTTTGATCCACAATTAGGAATCCTCCAAGTATAGTGATGCGCAAAGTGGTAGAAGCAAAGCAATCGCTTGACTCTTGGAAAGAAGCCTACTTTGAAGTGAGGGCAACGATTGAAGCATCAGGCAGAGATGCACGCTGGGAGTTTGATCGCAAACGTCTGTTCGACAAGACCGACTATATGGCTAAAATATGTCAAGACCTATTTGAAGTTTCTCAGGTATGTTGCGAGAGCCCTCTCTTTGATGTTGTCAGTTACTGAAATTCTACGATCCTGGAAGATTACAGATTGAAACACAACTTTGGAAAGTTCTTGAAATTTGTCAAATGATATTGATATAGGCATTTCATGTGAAATATGAAATTGTTTAAAAAATGATGTAGTTTTTAAAGAACGTGTACCTGATACACAATTGTAAATTTTGATATCAATTTATTATACATTTTTTTGTCTGTTAGGTGATGGAAGAATTTTATAATATCTTCGGACCTGAGCTCAAATCTGTGACTGGTGATCCACGAAGCATCGATGCCGTTGTAAAACGAGTGGATGACCTTGTCTGCCCTATTGAGTCGGTGAGTACGCATGTCTTTGGCTTGGATATGGTTTACCCCCGTTAAATTTCCTCCTCCATTTGTTAACCGATTCTCGGGTATTTTTATCAAGAATCGTATGTGATGCAACGGATATGTTTGCGAAGTTTTAGCATCTTCTTGTGTGAGCATCATTATCATCATCATCATCATCATTTATTGTGAACCAAGTAAGCCATTGGCTTTTTCATCGGGCACATACAGTCATAAGCAGATAAAGTTACATATTGTATAGCATGTTAGCATCAAATGAGTTTAAAATAGTAAAATAATAGTCCATTGGATTTTGACGATGAGAGAGGAACAATAGATGACGTGTAAACGATGCAACAAGGATCAATCACGACGAGCAGCGGACGAAGAACAGGATGTGACGAGTGGACAACACAGCGATGAATGAAGACCACTGACTTGCACACGATGACTTTATACTTTGACGATGAGACATGAATGACAGAAGACATGTAAACGATGCAACAAGGACCGATCACGACGAACAGCGGACGAAGAACAGGATACAACGAGTGGACAACACAGCAACGAAAGCATGTTTTCATGTGTTGCTTTTGAGAAGATGCAGTCACAATTTATGAAGAACGGGTCTTCAAATATGATCTACACTTGTTTCAGTTTGTTTAATACCTTGCTACAAATTATTATTTTTGTTTTCATCAGGTGAAGTTTGATCCGTTTCTCGGCAAGCATGCTGTGAGCTGGGAAAACGTCATGGAAGCATTCAAGAAGCAAGTGCTTCTCATTGAAAACGAAGCAAAGCATTTTATTGATGACTCATTCAAGACGTTGAGGTCTGCTGGCGGGGCATTTGATATGCTTCTCAACTTCCAGCACATACGCTCTCGTGATGCCATCAATTCACAGATGATGCGGAAATTCAATGACATTCTAATCCAGTTTGAAAAGGAGGTATGTGGATCATTACCTATGTATGTAATGTTGTGGTATTGTCCGTCGGTGTGCGCATTGTTTGTCAACCGCTGACGTTTCCCTGTAAGGTGTAATGTATGTGTTCTGTTGTTGTGGGATATATTCAGTGAATGCGTAGTGTTTGGGCAATTTTTTCGCTCGCTGTGTTCTTGATGTCTCTCTCCCTTCTGTCCTCTGAACGATGTTGCTACGTTATATATTCCTGATATTTCTTGTTGCAAAACGCTATGCTGGCCGATAGTCATGACAGTTGATTTGTTATTGTAGATTGATGAGGTGCACAACCTATTTGAAAATCACAAATTGTCACCTCCTCTGATCAAGAACCAGCCACCAGTTGCCGGATCAATCATCTGGGAACGCTCTCTGTTCTCCAGGATAAAGAAGACCGTCATGAAGTTCCAGACTATGAGTGATCTATTGAACAGTGACACAGGCAAACGAGTAAGTAGCATGTCTAACGCACACCACTTATATGAAGATGGGATATATGTATTTAGCATCCTGTCATCAATGACGAATTACCCAGGAGGCACAACAGACACGTGCCTACAATACTTGCTAAGCAACTAAAAGGCTCTCAAACAATTTTTCAACTTCCTTGAACTGAATTGAAACTGGAAACATTTTGCAAAATCCATTAATTGATAGTACACTATTTCGGCACCTATATGTCACCAACATATTTAAGTTGCATCCCAATTTACAAGCATGAACACGAGAATGCACAGAATAGAGGCTAACAAAACATTGCACATTGAACTCTTCATTGCACTTTCAAGCCAAAATCTAAGACTTCCAAAGTGCCGATTTACTACCCTGGAATACGGTAATGTTGCATTTCTATTTGATGGATTGCAATTGTAGCTCACTCCTAGTCATTGTGCTAAACCTCATTAACAGCCTGCTGTCTCAATTATCAGGAAATCCAGTATCTGTCAATATTAATTAACACATTTTCCAGGGAGAAGATTTCGCCAGGTTCTGTAAAAAGAATGCTTCCATAACCCACACTCTGCATGCCCTAACAGCCTTTAGAAAGCCTCTGCATACAGACCCATTTTCTCTCGTCTCTGTTTGTGATGCAAGCAATTTTATGTCATTTGTAGGTTGTGCAGCACTATATCTCTGTTGCAAAGACAATGAAGTCGTACGAGAACACCTTGTATGCAGAATGGAAAGAGAACGTTGAGGCTCACCTTATGGCACAGCTGAAGAAACACCTCCTTGTAGTTCAACAGAACAGTGGTGGGAAAGGAAGAAACCCCGTTGCAGATTCACGCACTGACACCAGTACTGACAGTGAGTGATACTTATATTGGAATGCCTGATTACATCAGGCTTTGTACAGCTGTTGTGATTAGTTCTTTCCCTTTTGTCCTGGTTTTCTTTTATCCTCTCTGCTGCATAACTGTGTCTAAATGAAGTGTGGATTTTAATCAAGCTGAGTTGAGTGAGTTGTTTTGGAGAGTTGTAAACCAATTGAAAGTGTGCTTCTGTACAATTTGTTGACGCGGAGAGTCAGCAATAGCAAAAATGGAAGCCACCACTTCATGTTGCTGAAAGCAGCCTACAACAATAGCATGCATACTCAGATCACTGTACAATCGAGCTAGGATGGCACATGAGAGCAACGTCCTCAAGGCACAGTGACTGATCCTTGCTGGGCACATCATCATCAGAGTGATAGAGCAGAGGACTATTGCCCACAGGCCACCTCAAATAGCATGCAACCGAGCCTTTCCAACGAGGACAAAGAAATAAAATTAATTGCATTGCAAGGCTTGTTAGTGCTGTTAAGCACATTAGAGATTCTTTAGGAATTGAGTTATTAAGCGAGTGTGATTTTCTTGACACACATCAATGAATAAAAGGAATGAATGAATGTAGAGATTTGATTGGCGTGTAGATTGTACTTCCTATGTTGGAGCCAGGTCTCTTCATTCTTGTTTGCTTTACGTTGTTTGCATTTGCAAGGACACGACATTCGACATTTGCATGCATCGTTTTATCACCAATACATTGGTATACTGTGATGGGAGCTCAACCCGCCCCCGGACATTGTAGTTATTGTTATGTTGTCGTTATCGTTTTCCCTGGTAACTAGTAGTGTCGTCATTGTAATTATCCGTAAATTATAATATCACGTGATTTCTTTTTACTTAGATTGTCTACGCTATCATGTTGAGTAAGAGTTAGTCGCTGTATTTTGCCATGATGAATGGAAGATAATATTGAAACTGCTCGCATGTGTATTTCCTTGTATTCGTGCCACGGCATATACATGTGGATAGATAGATAGGTTTTAGTTTCTTGATCTTTATTTACTTCTCATATCCATTCAAATCTGTGTTAAGCAACTATCCAAGGGAATATTTGAGAGTATGGTCTGGTGCTTTAGTTAATTGGCTTATCTGTCTGGTTTGTTTCTCTGTCACCAGGTGTACTGCAATATGCCGTGGATTTCTCTGTCGATCTTAAGGAGATCATTCTCGAGTCCAAGTACATGGAACAGCTTGGTTTACCGATACCTGAGTTGGCTCGCAACGTTGCTCTACAGGTTATTGTCTTTTTAGCATGTAATTATTGTACCTCAAGTTTTCTGTTCGGAACACAAAACAGTCCTCTCGCTGTTGTCATGCGTGCTACCAAATGACCAAGATATAATTGCAATTAACTGTGACCGCAAAGCACAGCCCTCGTGACAATGCTGTTGCATCACTGAACTATTTTTACGTCACAAAGAGGAATATTTCACCATATGCTCACAATTATTTCTTGTTATTATTTCTTTGTTGAATTTCCGCATCATCTGTGAGTTGATTGCATCACGAGAGCATATGTGCTGGAAATTGGGAACATAACAAGGATATGCATCTTTTTCTAATTTGACGTTACAGGAAGAGAAGTACTCACGCTATGTCGATGATTTGAGTGGAATGCTCACTCGCCTTGAGTCTTGCATCACTAGACTTGATGATGCCCAGGTACTGTATATGAGATACAAGCGATACGATGAACAGTATAATACATGTAGTTTACATTAGAAATCCTGTGAAATTTATCCTGGAGCAGGAAAACTCTGTGAACTCATCAATGTCATGGGAACGCTCTGTAGAAAGGATTTGAGGTTTCTATTGTATTATTAAAACCCTGTGAAATTCAATCTTTTCAAATGTTTTGTAAACGAAAAATGAATTCCTGCTAATTTCACTGGAACTGCACGGGTTTTAAGTTTTAACTGTGAGTTATTTGTTGAAATCGTGAATTATATGCAATCAGATTTCATAGCTTTTGATCATTGGTCAAAACTGAACAATGAAAGCAAAATATGTGATACTAATTGGTCGCTTTCCAGGCCATTGTTCTAGATGAACAATACAAACACTGTTGCTTGCCAATAACAGGAAGCGAGAGTACAGCTTGCTAAGAGAATGCTAGCACAAGTCGCAGCTCACAAATTGTACCTGTTTAGGCAATCATGTGACATGGACTTTAGAGTACAGTCAAACCTGTATTAGTGGTCACCTCTATAGAGCAGCCACCTGTGTATAAAGGCCATTTTTCTTAAGTTCCAGAGGTGACCATTATAGACAGGCTTCATTGTATTCAACATTTGGCAGCTTTGGGTATAAATCTGATTTGCAGTCTGTGTGGCCTATGCGATGTCAGCCATAATTGAACAACTGATGCTTGCTTGTTTTAGATGGACCTCTTGAAGGAGCACATTAAGGAGCTGTTGCGAGTGCTGAAGCCAGGCGCATCAAGATTGAATTGGAACTCGCTGGGAATTCATGACTTTGTATCAAAATGTGAACAGGTGATTGCAATGTACCTTGTGCCAACATTGATCACCGATTAAACATTTATTAACTCAAGCAAACAGCGTGGTTTAATGTTGTGAACCCAACAATGAAATTATGCATAAGACAAGGGTTGAACACCTATCTCTGTAACGGTGTCTTACTGATTTGACAATTGGTACCACTCTCACAAGGTACATTTTCTGCTCGTGTACAGAAATTTTTTGTTTTGTTCATGTCCATTAGGCATGATTAAAAATATCAATGTGACGTCATAAAGATATGCAAACCCTGTTTCGTTCTGTATTGAATCAAGTACTATGCAACATCAACCTACTCTCGTAGTATCTTCGTTGTCATCGTATGGTGATGTTAGACACATTTGATAGAGGATTTTTCAGTTGAAACCAAATAAAGTACCTAAAATCTTTGAGCAAAGTCAATATTACCTTCAGTCTTCAATATTTGTGTCAGTTTGTGAATCTTCAGTACCCCAAGAATCAGTGTTTAATTTCTATTTTTATTACATTTCATTAGCTTCAAATCGTATTGCTTCTATCTTAAAACTGATTATGAGTCTTCAAATGTACTCCTATCTATCTGGTTGTATCACATTTTATCAGTCTCTATACAGTGATGAAAAGTTAAATTACATTTCTGAAATGCTAGAAACCGTTTCCAATCAACAGTAACAAACTGATTTTTCAAAATCGCCTTTGGTTTATGGTCATCTGCTATTTCCATATTTGTGTTGCTATTTTCTTCGGTTCAATGCTGCCTCTCCTCTTTTTCAGGCTATCAGTAAGACGGAACAATTGATCAATCAAGTGCAAAAGAATGCCCAAGACATCAATCACAGACTGCTAGTTATCGAGAAGACAGAGCTGTTTAAACCTCCATCAGAATATGACTCGGGTGATGTGATTTCCTCTGCTAAGGTTAGTTACGATATCTTTTTGAATCCATGCTTATGAGCTGTAAAATTTGTCTTTAAAATGTAAACATCACTGCAGGTAACTCCATTTATATGCAAATGGGATACAGTGAAGCCTGTCTATAATGGTCACCTCTGGGACCTGAGAAGAATGACCTTTATAAACAGGTAGCCTTCCTGCCCAGGTTAATTTCTATAGAAAGTGTCAATTTGTGGTTATGACAAGTGGTCTTTATACACAGGTGGCTGCTCTATAGAGGTAAACGCTAATGCAGGTTTGACTGTACGTTCAAAGACCACTTATATGTCAACATGTAGAAAGACCCGATTTCATAACTGTGCATTTTGGGATTACAAGTAAATTCGCTATATGTAGACGTTTAGCAAATAAGCGGTATGCACCAAGGGTAGGTTGACTAGATTTATTTTCTAGTTCGCTAAAACTAGAACTAGTTTCGAATAATACTAGTTTGCTAAAACTAGAACTAGTTTTCAAAAAAGCTAGTTCGCTAGGAACTAGAACTACTTTTCTACAAACTAGTTCGCTAGATTTTTCCGCTAAAAATTAGTTTTTGCAATATGCACTTTACAAAATTAGACACAACAAGAAGTCAGCAAAATGCAGGTCAACAAGTAAGCACAAATTCAAGTTATTGAAACTACCGAAATTGAATCTTACATGTAAACTTTGGGCATTGCAACGAAAAAAGTAAGCTTCTGCCTATGCTAGATTACAGGATGGTTTAAACGGTCTATTTCACCTTATCAACGGCTGTATAACGTTATCTCAGTCTTCTCAGATCTGTTTTCATCTTGTTCGTGTAGGAGTATTTTGAGTTCCTGCAAAGACTAAGATGCCACCAGATTGAAGGTCTTGCAAGGAGATACAGAGCAATAGGACCACTGCTAACAAAGCTAGAAGGACTTGTGGCCCACAGCAACACAGGTCGATCGAAGAGTCTCCATTCATACTATCAGTACTGGGAAAAAAGAGTGTTTGACTCACTTACAAAGGTGACTCCTTTTTCATGCTATACTGCTCAATTGTTTCGTTACGGAATAAGTTTGGTTGGTTTTCTAAATCCATATTGAAACTTGTATTGTTTACTTTAGATGGTCATGACAAATCTCAAGACGTTCTTGAAGCAGATGGAGGCTGGAAAGCCTCTATTCCAAATTGAAACTGTCTTATCAACACCAGAGATCATTGTCTCACCCACTGTTGCTGATGTTTACAAGATGCTGATGGCCGCTGTCAGGGACAGTGTTGAAAGGTATTCACTCTATTGCATTCTACCAGACGTATTGTTAGCCTGCAGCAAAGGCTCTCTATCAAAAGTCAAATTTTGGTTTTCGAAACTTCACATCCTGATTTTCTTGAACGCATTAATTTTTTCTGCAGCACAAAACTGTTTGTCCGTTGGATGCATGGCACTTGCATTGAAACTCCAGCACAACCAAACGAGGGTGAAGATGAGCCGTTTGTCTTCACGTTCTACCCGGATATATCCTGCAATCCTTGTGTTGTCGAAGCCGTTGTTGCCATCTCCAAGGCGGCTCAAACCATGCTCAGCAAGGTTGGGAAATCTCTGGCAAGATGGAGGCTGTACCGACACATATGGACAAAAAACAAGGTTGGCTTTTTGATGTGATATAGGTGCTTTTGTGTTGTTGACTAAATCACCCCCACTATGTTGACCATCTGCAGACTGAGTTTTTACAATAGGTACTTTCTAATAACTCAGAACCAGAATTAACATGTGCCAATATAATTTGAAATAGTACTGGAATCTCTGATTCACTGGTACAGTCAAACCTGCATTAGTGGCGACCTTTATAGAGCAGTCACTTGTCTATAAAGGTCATGTTTCTCAGGTCCCAGAGGTGACCTTTACAGACAGGTTTCACTGTACTGTTCAAAAATGTTATTGTACAATTGTACTAAAACCCTTGAAAGGTGGCAGATTTCTTGATTACATTCCTGAGTACATTGGTGTTGCTACTCTTAATCGTTGCTCTGCAGTGTTTACGGTATTGTGACTAGCCTCATTAGAGGTTTCCGTCATTTTGATAGGCACACATCACATATGCGGATATGCCTGCAATCTCATAACTTTACTACATCATGCGATATAAAGCCAAGATGTGTTAATAAAAAAACAATGCTTTGATAAAATCCCTATTTAGTTTTACACAATCGTTTATTCGTTTTATAAAAGGTTAAACTCATCAGCCTAAGATGAGCGTGGCATGTGTGCTTGATCGGTGAGAGGTATGCGGCATGTGTTGTGCGCTGCTAGCATGGGAACCCTGTCACCACCATCCCACCGCCAAGCACCGTCACACTGATAAGCAGTGGAGATATTATTACTAGATGACAGTTGATAAGTGGGTGTGTGGGAGGAAATTGCATCTTCACGGTTGGTATGGTTGCTCAGACATCACGCTCGTGCTTGTCTCCTTCCTATTATTGCTGCTTGCCGATGGCATAACGAGCGAAATCCTTGCAAGCGCAGATGTCAGCGTAGAATGGGGAGTGATGCTATGAGGCAGCAGCATGACTGACACGCCACAAGACCGCTGACATGGTTGACCGCTGGTTGACAATACAGTACAGGAGACTGATAGCAAATACACTCGCACGACACTTGGCTTGAGTTTAGCTTCGCTGAAATATTATTTTGCTATATATAAAAATTAATTATGCAGCAGCTGGTTGTGCAAATAATTTTATTTCAAAGCACAGTGCATAGACGTTATAGTTTGACGATTTCTTCTTGTTCAGGTCACTGTTACCGAGAAATTTGTTGCCAAGCAACCAACTTGCATTCAGTATGACGAAAAACTGCAGTATTACTGGAACCTTGTCAGTGAGGTAAGACACAACGGTCGTTTGTTGTGATTCAGCTTCGCTGGATTTTTTTTAGTTGTCCCAGGTTGGTTTTGATGACGCTCTTTGCTGTGTTCTTTCTAGATCGGGAATGTTGCTGACTTGAAAGATGTAGAGTTTGTCCGCCTCAATCTGTCGCCATTGTCAGCCAGTATCTTGAGCAATGTCCATCAATGGATCGAGACCATTGGAAAGTACTTCAACATGGCCGTCAAGGAGAAATTGACAAAGTTGGAAGATGACATCAAGGTAAAGTGACACTTGACATTCCCCATCGCTCCATATAACTATTTGTTTTATCCAAGCCGGTGTAACATACGCGTGAAGACAACAACGAGACGATGGCATAGTAAGCAGTTGGCTTTAAAGCATAGCAAACGTAGACTGATTAAAAACAGATAAGGGATTACAAGTAAGCATGTACGAGCAACAGAGGATTAAATATCAGCTAAACAGCAGCAATCAGCAATCAAAAGAGGATTAAATATTAGCGCAGCAGGGAACGTAATGATTAAACGTAGCAGCAATATATACAGGTCCCGTTACACAGGTTACTGATTAAACATTTTTGTTTATGATAATGTTTCGTGATATGTGTGTATTTAGACATTGTCCAATGATCTGAAGAGAGCGCCGGATACCTTGGAGGACCTCAAGTTTGTCCTACGCTGCATCTCTTCCATCAGTGGGATGCAGATGAGCGTTGAGTTTCAAATTGATGACATCAAGGAGTCCTATCGTACAATGATGCTGTACAATATTGATGTGAGTTACTTCTACTGAATGCCGCATTGCCTTGATGTTTGTCATTTACGCAGCTCTTTAGAATGCACTAACAGATGTGCCATACTGACCATTGTTGAATGTGTACAGCATCAGACGAGTGGTCGTTGTGGGTTGGAGGCTAGTTCGTGTGGCTACCAGTCAGGCGTACAGGGTTCGATTCCTGGCTCATCCGACACATATATGTGTTGTCATCTGTGGTTTTAATTGTCGAGGGCTCCAGGGGAGATAATCCATCGGCTTATTGGGCTACGCTCATTAAATAGATACTGTAGATAGATAGATAGATATATTTGATCATGTCCAGAAACATACAGAGATACAGATTTGATACTAAAAAGAAAACACATGATCGAGGTCATCCCATAAGCACTGTGCTTGTTTGTTCGGGAGACCTATAATGTACATTCATATAACATAATTTACATTTATATCAATAGAAACTAACCAAACGGTGTACATAATACAGATAGAAGTAATCAA
>OFHS01002549.1:3751-20457 GCA_900245855.1 Calvadosia cruxmelitensis | reverse complement strand
TGGACGTGGGGTTCCCAAGCACCAATCTGGGTCAGGCCTCGAAGCCAGGGATGGACGGAGAGAGGCTGATGTGCCATGGCACTTCCCAGTCGACCGGTCTTTCTAATTTCACAGTTGGCTGTTGGAATGTCACCACACTTGAGCATTCTCTAGCTGCCGAACACTTACAACTTGTTCTTGATAATTACAAAGTATACGATGTCATTGCCCTTAATGAGACTCATAACATTGGAACAGAAACTCGTCTCAATGGTCATATGATTCTCTCTGGAGGGACAAAGCGTTACGTTTGAGTTGATGTCCTTCTCTCAAAGCGTGCCAAGAGAGCATTCATCTCGCATGACTGTGTGTCAGACAGAATCATGTCGATCCGCCTGCGCCTCAAAAGTCCTGGTACACTTCTTATAGTTGCTGTGTGTGCACCCACAAGCTCTGTTTCTGTAGAGGACATTGACAGCTTTTATCAATCTCTCCAAGAACATATGTCTCCCAGTGCAAAACACAGTGACACAGTTGTTATTGCTGGAGATTTCAATGCCAAGCTAGGCACTCAACGCCTTTACCCAGCAGTTGTTGGCCCGCATAGCATTGGTACCAAAAATGTAAGTGGAGACCGTCTCGCTGACTTTTGTCGACCCAACTCTCTTACTGCTCCCAACACCTGGTTCCGCAAAAGACATTTGCACAAAGTCACCTGAGTAAGCCGCGTTGGAAATGGCAGGAACGCAATCGATCATGTTCTCGTGCAGCAAGAGAAAAGAAGTTGGCTCACAGATTGCAGATCATTCTCGGCCCCCTTCAACACCGATCACCGTCTTGTTCTCTGCAACATGAAGCTAAGGATCCGACAAACACAAAGACCAGCAAGGCGCCCCCCAAAACCAAATGTACGCGGCCTTAATGTAACTACAATAGGAGAGTTGCAGCAGCTAGTGAAGGATTTCAATTGCCGACGACAGCGATTTGGATGCCATTACCACACCTATCCACGGCAACGCAATAAAAACCTGTGGCACATCTCGCATGTCATCCTCACGACCTTACATATCTGACAGTACGATCGTTCTCATTGAAGAGAAAAGAAGAGCTGTAGGCACATCACGGTACAATTTCTCAAAACCCAAGTAAGAGCCGCCTGTGATAATGACTTGGATACTTGGCTATGTGAACAAGCAGTTATCATCAGCAAGGCCTTCTTTGAAAATGACAGCAATACCCTTTTCAAGACCACTAGGCTACTTCTATCTAACCGTAATCGTCCTGAAGCAACAATCAAAGCATATCAGTGGAGCATATTGCCTCTCACCATCTGAAGAAATTACCCGCTGGAGTGAACATGCACGCAACCTCTTCAGATCCGGCCTGCTCCACAATAAATATCTTACACCTGAGCTAGCCGTCCTCCCTCTTTCTGCCGAGGAAGTTTGCAATGCAATCAGCAAATTGAAGAATGGACGCGCACCTGGACCAGACGGCTTAGTGTCAGAGTTCATCAAGGCTGTGGTTGCTGATCCAATCATCTTCTCTGCGATTCACCGTGCAGTAAACACTATCTGGCTCACAGGGAAACATATTAACTTTGACAGTTTATTTGTTTAACTTTTAAAATCAATGTTAGCGATCGCAACATAAACCAACGAATTTTCAAGCTCTTTGAAAGAACAAAGTTTTTTTCCATTCATCAAGTCATTGATGGCTATTCAAATTGAAGCATTTGTGACACTTCGAAAATGCAAAATAAATACGCGTTCTTTTTGCTATGGATAGGATAGCATTTAAACGTAAGAAAAATAAGTCGTCTAATTTACTGTTTAATGTTCTGTGTTTTCGTATGTATGGATTGGTTTCCGCAAAAGACGTCATCCGCCCACAACTCCTTGGTCTCTTTTCGTTGTGTTTCGCACGGGTTTTCGCGACGATTTACTTGCGCCGAAACGTCTTTGACTTCGGAACGATCATTCGCCGAAACATGACAGCGCCAAGACAGTCGGCGCCGTAGTGATCGCGCCGAAGCGGCCGCGCCGAAACGTGACGTACCCAATTTTCTTTACGGTTTGTTTTAGATAATGTTCAAATTTTAAAGTTGTTCTAATATTATACCTAGGTACCTAGACAGACATTTTGTTTATTCAACCATCAAAACAATGTTAATTAAATACAAATAATGTTTTGAAGAGGTCAGGATCATCCCAGAATCACAGGTGAAATTTAAATTAATTCAATAATTATAATTTAATTTTCTATTGTCTTTGCAAGAAACGATTTGCAATTTGTAGTGTTACATTATTATCTTTTTTTAAGCTTTCATTTTGATTGGTCATATAGGTTGTCTTTGACATGTTTAATCTTAGCTTATTTGTACATAGCCAATGTCATTTCTGTACAACAATATTAGTAAGGCATCAATCAGCAATGTATTTATATGGCAGCATTTTACAAACTTGTTATTATGCTATACAGTACTACTAATATGAATAATAAATAAAAGAGGTCCTAAACTCAATTCCTGGGGGACAATTTTGAAATATTAAACACATTTGATTTTGTATTAGTTATAACTAAAAAGAACCAACTGCTTTCTTCAGAAATTAGGCCTATGAAGTCATATTAGGGTAGCTGCATGCACAACAATCCTCGTCCTCTAAATGGTCAAACCGCACACGCTTACCTGTATATCAATACAATTCAGATACTCTCTACTACTTCCTTTCGATCCCATTCGCCATGAATGTATGCATCAACGACCAACGTTGTCCGTGAAGTGTTATCGAAGAAGTAGGGTAACGAACAAGCCGCGGATAATAACGCGATGATTCTCCTGTTGACTTGTAACCAGCCGTTGAGCAAACATGAAAATAAAATAAAATTACGTATCCACTTCCTTATGTTTATGTGTCATTCCACCGCTTCTCTGATCTCTGTTGAGCCTGTGTTCGTCTTTACTGCAATTGATTTGCCGTCCTTGCTGTTGCTAAAAGACTCAAATTGTTCAATAATGTGCGCAGCTCACCGCCATTTTTATTTATGCATGATCTGTATGACGTCACGTTGTACTATGATCTAGTGCCGACTGGCAATCATTCTTTGGCTCTGTGCTATTCGTAACTGAATTCATAGCTTGCAATGAAATAAGTACACTAACAAGATGGAATACGCCAAGGTAACAAGAACGATATAAGCGTATTTCTGTATCGTAGAAGGCGTGCTTTGTTAGACGCACGTCACGGAACAATACAGTAAGTCTTACGTTGACTAGACTGGACGCACGTTGACTAGACTGACTAATTGAAACGAGGCAGATACAATAATATCTGCACAAATATACCTGCCGATTGTCATTGCGCGCTTTACTTGATTGAACGTGATTTGTTGTTCTAGGGAATAAAAGCGATAAGCTGTTGTTTGGCATTCTATCAAATTGGAGGAAAAAAGATTCACTAGTACAGTGAAACCTGTCTATAACCGTCACCTCGAACCTCAAATGTTCGCTAAATAATATTAACTTGTCACATAACTGTATTGTATATTGATTGCCCCCAAGCGTCTCACAATGGCTGTATGTAAGCGGAAGTCATGCTTCCCTATATTTGCCTGTCAATATTTTTGCCAAATAAACATACATACATACATACATACATACCTCCAGGACCTGGGAAAAATGACTTTTATAGACAGGTGACCTTTCTGTCCAGGTTGATTTTTATAGTAAGTACTATTTTGGGGTTATGGAGAGTGGCCTTTATACACAGGTGGCTGCTCTATAGAGGTGGCCGCTAATACATGTTTGACTGTGAAGTGTAATCATGACAGGCATAGTGCAGAGGAGAGTAAATTCCAATATAGTTTCAACCCAGGCTGCAAGTTGCTTTGATTTTAAAGCCTGCTCCAAGGAACCCCAAGAGCCACGAGCACGATAAGACCTATAATTATCATCACATCAAGCCCCAAATTGTTGCTGCGTCGTACCATCTATAGAGGACTGTCGACTTCGTTTTAGAACGCCAACAACAGTGGGTTTGACTTTCTCTCCTGGAAGCCTTCCGATGCCGTGATAAACAAGAAACAATAAGCAATTTGCAACTTTCAACTATTCTTACATCCCAGAAAAGCGCAGTTGATTCCGAAACGCTACTGATTCTTAATCCACATATTAACTTGCGATGAATTCATTTTCGATAATGTAAATAAGCTTCAGCTAACAATTTTCGCCGATGAAATGTAATTCGTTGTAAATAATTAGATTCGAGCACCATTTAATGTTAACCATATTTAATAATTTGCCCTTATTGCCATACCTCCTTGCAGGCGTGTATGTTGATTTAGCCATCAGGAATTGATGTTTTCAATTAAATGGAAGATGATGACGATGAACCACTTAAATCAGTGGAGCCTAAACAATAATACTTACAAGAAGTGTCTAAGTCTATACAGTTTTGAGACGACGTTTGAAAGAGTCCAGAGATGAAGAAATAAGTACTTGCTTTTGTTGAGATGCAAATAGATCGATCCAACATCCCGATGACCAGGATATATCCCTGTGAATCTCGCAAGGGCCAGGCGGGGGCAAGTAGGGGGCAAGTAGCCCTTCCTAGAGACGCAGTGGTGTGACTGTGACTATTAGCGATCCAACGGGAGCCTTCACTGACACGCTGACTTATGGGATTTCAACCACAGAGGGCAAATATTGCAGCTGTGTGATGTAATAGTCAGCAGTGATGGAAGTAGCGAACTACAAGTAGTTAGCTACATATAGCGAATTACTTTTCTTTGTAACGAAGTAGTTTTTGACAACATTTTTCAAAACGAGTATAGTTGCTGCTGTAGCGAACTACTTTTTAACTAAAGAAGTGTAGTTTATAGCTAACTACTTTCTGATTTAGAACAATCATTTTAGCTACTATTTCCACAAACATTTGCATTTGGATTTTGCTAATTCCGAGACTGTAGCACACTGTTTCCTGAAAGCGGCTTGAAAGTTGAGGATAACATTGCCTGGTAGCACACTGACTATTGTGATTGACATGATATAGCCAGTGATATTTTGTGAATAATGATAAAAGGCCAAAGTTCTTGCTTCTGATTGACTTTGTAAAAAAATAAAAGTAGTCAGTAGCGAAGTAGTTGGCTACTTTTGGGCAGATGTAGCTAAAAGTCGTAGCTACCGTATTTTTCCGTAATAGCGCCCCAGGCGCTAATATGAAAAATCGAGTTTCTGAGGCAAGAAAATTGACCCGAATAAGCGCCCCGGGCGCGTAAATTGACTCGTTGGTCTAGCGGACGGCGAGATATTGTACATAGCTGTTGCAGAGGCAGTTCGACTGGGAATGATTCAAATTTTCCTGCAACTGACACAAGACAACAATTGGACCAAACAACCGCCCTGGGGTGCTTAGGGGCGCTTTTTTTTGGGGGGGGCGCTATTACGGAAAAATACGGTAACTACGTTATTTCTCCTGAAGTTGTAGTTGTAGCGAACTAAATGTTTAGTGAGTAGTTGTAATTGTAGCGAACTACAGCAATAAAGTAGTCAATCCATTACTGATAGTCAGGAAGGCTCTCCACTCTAGCGTATTGACAAGTGCTGTAGGCTTCAGGGTTGTGTCAGTTACCTTTTAGAAGTAACTAGTTACAATTACATTGCATAGAAGAGAACTAGTTACTTTCAAAGCCTTACTCATCCTCAAAAGTAACTTTCTAAAGTTAAAGCTACTTGTCTGCAAGAATTAACTAGTTAGAGTTACTTTCAAAATTAAAGATCCAAGCACAGTGCTTATGGGATGACCTCGATCATGCATTTTCTTTTGTATTATCAAATTGTATCTATGTATGTTTCTGAACATGATCAAATATATCTATCTATCTATTTAACGAAAGACAGTACGTGATTACTGACACCATGCGGACACCATGACTGACACTGACCATACTGACAAAGAGATGACTCGCTCAGCGCCTCGTAATGGCTCTTCACATGGTAATGAGGCTATTCATTTTCCAACTGACACGTGAACTTCCCTTCGCTTTCTTTTGTGGAACCACAAACCAACAGGAAAGAAACATGGCGTCCTACTTGTTCGTAGCTCTCCTTGCCGTCTGCTGTAGTATCGCTGCTGGTAAGTTTTCTGGGCAACACGAAACGTTTTATAATGTCCAGCTGCTGTCAATCTGTGGAGCTGCGAAGCGCATTTGTTGTTGCCCAAACATCTTCACTGTGATTTGACTGACTTTCTGTGCAGTCTTTGCCCAGATGTTGGCACTCACCACTCAGTCGTAAACTAGTGATATAACCATTTTCCCCATCATCTTTTAGATTGATAAATGTTAGGTCTTCTTGCTAAATATCAGGTAAAGCGTTGTAGCTTACATTACTTTTTAAATTGATTTTAGGTGACAGTGGAAAGTGCCTCAAACCAGAGGTGCAATCAGAGACATTCTCGACTAAAAGTCTTCTCCTCTCTACCGAAACTGTCTATATCGCCGAATTCTCTCTTGCCTGCTCCAATGAAGCTGAGGTAAAATGATCGAATGCCAGCTTAAGCAACTCACAGAGTAATTGAACGACATTTTATGAGTATTATGGTCGTCGCTAAATATAACCACCCATTTATAGAACCAAACGTTATATGTCCTTAATTCTACCTGCATGATTTCTCTTAGCTAGCGTTACCTCGTTTTATAAACCAGCCACTTAATAAAACCAAAATAGAGCAGTCCCAAGGCGGTATTATTAATGAAGCTGAGATCACTGTATTGTCTAATTTCCTAATTGGCTTTAGTTCTTTGGCTCATTAGAAAAGTGCTGTATTTTTCTATTTTAAATCCCCTCAGGTAAGTTGTATACTTACTAAGAAATAAAGTTAATAGCAATGGTACGATTAATCATGTAATTTTGTGGAGCTACTTTCAATTTGCGGTATTTATATTTCGTGCTAAGTTATGGGGATTGGTTAGCTTGCTGCGTAAGTGTATTGGGCAGCTGTAAGTTATCTTGAACAGACCATGGGATTATTAGTAGATTAAAGGTAGCTGACTACAAGCTATGGGCTACTTGTAGTGAATTAGCTTCCTTTGCAGGAAAGTAGTTTTTAGCAAACTTCTTTCTGATTAAGAAAGATCATTTCTTTCCTTTTTCCTCTTAATTTTCCATATTTACTGGGAAGGTGTAGTAGTGTTGTAAGTACCGCATCCTATACCGCTAAAACCCCTATGTTGTCTGTCTGTGTGTCTGTTTGTGTGTGACCTGATCGAGACTTGGGACCATAAGCAGAGAAATGGCAGGTGCACAATTTTGATTGGCTGGTAGAATATGTATGTTGAGACGTTGATCGAGGACAGAGGCAAGTAGATGTAGTTGGATATATAATTGTGGCAGATACGACGGAGGGCAGCCAGCCCATCCGAAGGCTCGAGAGTACAGATTGCAAGAGAACAACATTACGAAATACAAGACATTTATAGCGACTGACGGAGGGCGCTGATTGGCAGTCTTAGTGCTGACGTAAATGCTTGATGAGATTGAGACCGCCACTGGCTCTACGTTCTTAGAGCCAACCAAATGAGACTGAGCGTGTTTGTTGAGTATGAACATCAGATATGAACACCAGAAATGATAGCATGTTTGATTCTGATTTGTATCTCTTGTGCGCAGGATCTTGCTCTCTTTGCTGAAGTTGATGGTGTCTTAATGCCAGTTGCCAAGTCAACAGAATACGACAAGTACCAGGTTTGTATGCACTGTCTGTTGATGCTAAGTGCGGTTTTGCAGTTGAACGTATTTGTTTAGCGATGGTGCTCGTTGTCAGCTTTTGGCTGTGACTATAGAATATTTTAAGTCATGTACTTACTCAAATCCCAAGAGTTGCTTTAAAGCTGGTACGAAATAAATCCAGTTGCATTGAAGAAGAAGTTTAGCCGTTTTAATGTGTGGTAGGACGGATATGAACCCCAATAACCTGACCTCTGTCATGTGTCATGAAACAGTAATCAGATAATTCCCTTTAAGCGATAGGGGGTGATGCCAGCTGGCTTGTTTTCTTACCTGGCTAGTTGTTGTGAGTGTGTCTGCAATTCATTTTGTCGGGAAAGTTAGGTTGTGATTTGATGTAACTTACAACGCTGCGTGTGTTTTTCAGGTTAGTTGGGCCAGTGAGCACAAGAAGGCAAAGCGTGGCAAGATCACAGTGAGAGTGTTTGATGAAGAAGGATACTCAATGTACAGGAAGGTAGGTGATGGCATCTACTATGTACAATGCCTTTCTCCAATTGCTGTTGTGTGTCTATAGACCTATCATTTGGTATTTTAGTTTTCTCTGTTCTCTGCTTATAACGTGCCTTCCTTGTTTGTCTTCTATTGTAGGCCCAGCGAACTGAGCAAGATGTATCCAAATTGGAACCTTTATTTTCAATTTCCTTCCACCATCATGTAAGCCTCTCGACACTACATTGAATTAATAGTTTTGGATTTTGGGCCAATGTCAGATATAATTATAATCCAATTGAAGTGATGAATAATTCCCATGCTGAAGCTTGGCAGACCCTTGTTGTTTCCTTGTGTTCATGACACAAAATCGATGATGACAAAGGAATCATCTGCAGTGGCATATGTTTCAGTCTTAATATGAGCAATCTAACCTGCTGAACTGCAGTAAATTTCTGCTTCACCCAGTCAACTATTATTCTAGATTTCCTATGCTTGCGTACAATCTCACATTGGCTCATTTTGTTTGATTTTGTAGGGTGCTGGCAAAGATGGTCTTCCCGTGCAGACGGAGTTCTTGTCTGTTGTTGTTGCGCTCTTGGTTTGGTTTGCCTCCAAGACGTTGAAGAACAAAATCATGGAGTAGCTTATCTTTTAAACTTTAGCAACTATTTGATACAATTGACAGCTCAGGGTCCTGACACCAGTTCATCTCAGAATAACTAGACCTGTCGTTGATGTTAACATGTATACCGTCTCCTGTATTTGTCATTGTGTGGCAACAAGGGGCAGAACTGTTGCGAACAACTCCGTGGTGCTTTGATCAGTTTATGATCAATACTGGTTAGATGTTTCTTTTTCCTTGTCTCAAACTCTAAAGCGCTACATATCAGATCTGGTTGTTACTTGCCGTCAAGGGTTTATTAACTCTCCTGTCTTCTCGACTCTCTCGAAACAATTCTTACCGTAAATCTGTAATGTGTTTGTGAAATACAGATATGCAGTTACAGAAAGAGCCTTTGGTGCAGAACTTGGTTTCATATATTCTCATCTTTGAATTATTTCCTATTTAAACTGCACATCTCTGAAAAAAGCTACCTGGTTGTTGACAATTGCTTGAAAAGAGCACTCTGAGACTATTGCTTTGAAAGCTAGGCGGTTTTAGAGCTGAGAAATCGCCATGACTACAGGCTGTCCCTTGCGCCATTCTTCCGTTGTTGTTGGTCTAAGCAAGATGGCTGCCAACAGCCCAGCAATTTTCGCGCCAGAATCAATGCGGATGCGGTGACCTAGACCTAATTTCTCGGAGGGACAATGTCAACTGGCTTAGAAAGAGGACCCACCGGTACTGTAATGCATGCTGATTTTGTCCTTGTCTTTCATTGATAACTGCCAGCTCTATAGACTCAGGGCAACACAAGGGCTCGCTCAGAGTTACTAGGCCTACTATTGTAGGCCTATTGGGTGTAGGCTGCCGTATTGACTTAAAATCTGGCTCCTGAATCTCTAAACTATGTAAATAATAATAATGCATGAAAATATTGTAGGCCTGAGTGTCGTAAATAAGCACTAGAAATTTTGCATTCGAAAACATGGATACAGATAATGCAACTTCAATAATTACTTCCTGAACAGAGCTGCCTTTCCTGGCTATGTGCAAGGCAGCAAGGTCATATGAAACTGGGAAACAGATAGCACGTTTCTATATAGTTGAGCCATGCTTTGCAATTCAGGTGACGATTATTCTGTCAAATTCAACTTCCAAGATGTTTTTTCCTCCCGAAAATTAAAATTTTTCTTCTAATGGTGGACTCCAACCAACTTCAAAAATATTATGTTGTGACATGTGACCATGGTTCATCTGTATGCCTACATCCGCTTCCTCTATTTATGGAGAAATGGACAGATCGATTTCACTGGACCAACCCCTATATTCAGAAAAATTGACAAAACTCAAAAGAAAATCAGTGACAAACGTCGTAAATGTGTGGTCTCGCTGATCCTGGACACTTGAATTCTACTCTGCATTCACCTTGAAGTAGGGTTACCAGACCACAGAAGAAATTGCAAAATTGGGTAGAAGTGTCTAACAAAGTGAACTACATTTTGCACTGCATAACACATAAATACAGGAAGATTCCCGGGAAATATGGACGTCTGGCATCCCTACCTAAAATCCTTTCTCGCAACTTTTAGCATTTTGGCTTTATAAAAATCCAGTTAGTGACGTAACTAGCTTTTTATATATATCATCTTTTTTTTAGAGAGGGGGAGTGGTTGCGTTGTTTATTTTAATTTTTGGAGGGTATGGTACATGTGTACCTGCAAGAAACGCTAGAGTTATCTCCATACAAAGAGCGTTTAGACTGCACATCAAACTTTATTTGCAATGTTTGCAGCAGTAAATCCTTTGTTTGCAAACTCAATTCAAATCCACAGTCATGAAATAATTGCAAGAGAGTCATAGGTATACATTATAGGTATCTGAATTACATTATTAAATTACTTATAGATACAGGTCACTTGATTGTCATTTCCATACCTGTTGACGGAAATACTTGTTTCGCTTACTTTGGAGATTTTGTGACAAGAAGCTAACTATCTTATACTTAGAAACCCTTGAAAAAACTTCAGATAATCTATATCTATATTTCACAAACGTCTGTCTGTTTGTTTGTATGTATGTATGTCTGTTCAAAAGCCGGCACCTGTCACTCATTAGCAAGTACGGATTTTCTGACGTTTGGGAAAAAGCACAGCTCTGGTTGTGCACGGTTTTCAAAACACACCGCACAGCACATACGCTCAAACCAGGTCAAAGTTGAACACTGCAAATTGATGTAGAATCTAACGGAGCCGTTTTGGGAAAGGTCGCCTTGAGGCAGAGCTATGTTTTCTGCAAGTTTGATAAAGTTTGATGAAATTAGCGATGTGGTATGGGCACCTCGAGTTTTCTGTGCTTGCCTTTGCAACAGTTGCGCTCGAATGGTGTTGCACTCGAATGGTTCGAAAGGATTGATTTCAGTCTCTTGGGAGCCGTAGCTCAGCTGAGAAACAATGCACAGCATTCGAAGCTGGCTGAAGTTGCGTAGCAAGCGGAGAACTGTGATATGTATTGGACCAATTAATATCCACCCAAATGCGAAGCAACGATGCTGGACACAGCTGCGTTAGCAGCACGGACCGGCTAGTATAATATAAGAGTCGGTTGAAATAATAATAGTCAGCAATCTTCTATATAATAATACACTAACGGGCATCATCTTTCTGCCTCTCTTATTTGCGAAGTTGCAAAAGTTGTTTGTTGTGCAGGGAGCTCAAGATGCCGTATGGCTTGATTTAATTATTTCTAATTCTTAATATTCTCACTCAGCACTGACAGAAGTCATAGAAATTATCTCCCCTCCCCCCTTAACTAGTTTCTTACCGGATTTCGCCTCGTTTAATCTATGACTTCAAAGAGCGTTGGGGGAGGGGGACTGCCCCCTCGTCCCCCTTGGTGACACTACTGAATCTAGTCATTTGGTAGAACAACAGAATCAACTGTCTTGAAGTGATTTTATTAGATACAATGAAACCTGTCTATAACGGTCACCTCTGGGACCTGAGAAAATGGCCTTTATATACAGGTGGCCTTTCGTTCCAGGTTGATTTCTATAGAAAGTGTTGTTTGGGGGTTATGAAGTGTGGCCTTTATACACAGGTGGCTGCTCTATAAAGGTGACCACTAATACAGGTTTGACTTTAGATATATTGACTTTATTCGACAATCATAGCAGTGTTAATTTAAAGAATAACTGACCAGGATCACCGCATAAGCACAAGTGCTTGTTTGTTGGGAACGCCCTATATTTACAGTTTTGTAAATTCAGTTCATTACAGTTAAACTCATCAGCCCAAGATGAGCGTGGCGTGGGTGCTTGGTCGGTGGGAGGTATGCGGCATGCGTTGTGCGCTGCTAGCATGGGAACCCTGTCACCACCAACCCACCGCCAAGCACCCTCACACTGATAAGCAATGGAGATATTACTAATAGACTACAGTTGATATGTGGGGTGGGTGGGAGGAAGTTGCGTTTTCGCGATTGGTACGGTAGCTCAGACATCGCGCTCGTGCTTGTCTCCCTCCTATTATTGCTGCCTGTCGATGGCATAATAAGCCAACTCCTTGCAAGTGCAGACGTCAGCGTGGAATGGGGAGTGCTGCTATGAGGCAGCAACATGAGTGACTCGCCGTAAGACCACTGACATGGTTGACCGCTGGTTGACAATACATTACAGGGGACTGGTAGCAAATACGATCGCACGACACTTGGCTTGAGTTTAACTTCGCCGAAATATTATTTAGCTATATAAAAATTATATAAGTTTTAAAATGTTTGTAAAAGAAAGGAATATTTAAAAAAATCTGGAAGTTCCAGTACAGAGAAAGGAAGATGAAAGAGAATATTGACAGGAAATACAACAACGGGTAGTAATTGAGTAGAGACAGTTTAGTTGCATATGTAGCAGTTTTTACGGTGAAAATAATTTAATAGGAATGACTAAAACGTTTTAGATTTCTAATATAACAAGTAGCTCGTACAAGAATGTAGAATACAAATTCTAGAATATTCCAGAGGGATGGAAATTGATAAACAGCTTCGACCTCTGTGGCATAGTTTGACTATCTCTGCTTTCAATAATCCAAAGGAAAATGTCAATGTCATAGGAAACTGGAATTGAAGATGTGTAACTGTGGCGGTGGAATGGAAAAAACGTCTCCAACCAGAGTAAAATTTAGCTAAGGCGGGAGGATTGACATATCTGCAGTTGAAGTCTTCTGCAGCAATCAATCCAACGTTAAATACAGTGAAACCTGTCTATAACGGTCACCTTTGGGACCTGAGGAAAATGACCTTTATAGACAGATGGCCTTTCTGTACAGGTTGATTTCTATAGAAAGTGTCCTTTTGTGGCTACGAAGAATGGCCTTTATACACAGGTGGTTGCTCTATAGAGGTGGCCGCTAATACAGGTTTGACTGTATGTGCCGCTTTCATTAATATCTTTGCAGGGTCCACAATGCCTAAATATGCGCATACAGTTGAAATGTTTGAGAGGGATTTCTCAAAGTTTTTCATAGCCCTGAGAACGAAGAAAAAGAAGAACGACAGCTATGCTCACAGTTCTCAAGTGTAAGTCTAATCAATCCGATACACAGTGTAGCTGTAACCTACGCCACTCATGCAATGAATTGTTGTTCTTATGCTAGGGATTTAACACATGAACACAATTATATTTATTATAAATATACTCTGCAAGTATCTGTAATTAAATGATTAACTTTTATTTTACATGTATATGTATGTGTGTTACTTACACAAACAAACAAACAAACAAACATACAAACAAACAAACAAACAAACAAACAAACAAGCAAACAAACAAACATGCCTACAATCAAACAAGCAAGCAAACAAATGTTTGGTACTAAATATGCATCAAAATATTACTTTGGTGTCTTTTGTTCATAATATATTACCAGCCGGCATCGATTTTATTTTGCATGTAATATCTCACAGTATTCAGTCAATGAAAATCATTAACAGGGATGGCAATGAATGACCTTTCGCAAAGAGGTTTTGTCAAGTAATTATTCCTGTTTCAAAAATTATTACTATGAGCTAATTGATTGATGTTCCAGCATAAGCAACTACTGACAGGCCTAATTAATTATATTAATTGGTTACTATTAATATGAAATTTGTTAATCATTAGTCGTGGATGATATGTGGTGTGAATGTCGGCATATCATTGATTTTATGAAATTATGTTACAATGCATTCTAAATTGTGATTCGAACTTTCTGATATTCCTTTTGATTTGTATAGAAGCTAATTTACAATTGCATGTGTTAGCCAATCCTCAATGACAAAGGTGTCAAATTTCTTTAGTATGGATATGTCCGTTTGATCGCCACGGCAAGCCAAAATCATTCATCGTTACATCTAGTAACAATTGATGTTGTTGACTCATTATCTACGTAGAATATCTAGTCAACATCCTTTTTAACTAACGATCATGATAATTGCTTGTTTTAGTTTTAGCAGTGTGCTTGCAATATGGCAGAATCACGAAGGACGTCTACCGCTTGGTGTCTTCCACCATTTACTAATTCAATGCGGCAGCCAATTGCAGTCTATCAAGGTAGGTCCCCTACAGGCATTTCACTTCAATACTCAAACACAATGGCAATAATTTGTGAATTGTCTAACTTGTAACAGCTTTGTTACAAACGTTCAATAAGCCCACCGGTCATACTCATTAATTGCACTTTTTAAAAACTTGTTAACACAGACTAGGCTGCTTTTCGAGAAAGACAATAGGAAGACAATGACTCGACAAAAGTTGAGCAATAACATTTCACGAGAGTGAAGGGAAATGCAGTGAATTAATTCACATTCTTGCATGAAATTTCTGTTGTTCTTTTGTGGGCGTTAATTGACCATGACATGACACGCTTCAAGAGCGACAATAATAGCAGTGTCGTTGTTGTCGTCTCACTAGGATTTCTGTAAAGTGTAAACAAAAATGTTTGCTCGCCGAGATAACAATGCCGAAACGAACTGAGCAATTGCTCTGATTTGGTCGGCAAATAGGCTAAAAACAAATGTAAAAGGATTTTGAAATCGAACCACAAAGATTTAACAGATTCAAGGGAAACGGACAAGGTGTCCGCTGTCCGCGTTAGCCAGAAGAGGTGTCCGCTTACGGCAACTGTATTTCATGTTTTATCGATTATCCTTGAGTCGTGCTCCTAGAGCTTATATGTTTATTATTTCCATTGTATTTCTATAAACATTATAACTCATTAAAACAGCCCATTTGACTGTTTTTTTTGGCTTTTAACTGGCTTTTAAAAATGTAAGAATAAAACATTTAATGAATAGGCTAGCTCATAGCGATAGTTGACGTTGGTTGGTATCCCTTTGTATGCAAATCACAGCATTGCTTTGATCTCACCGATTCAGCTTTTTCATTTTTGTTGATTTTCCCCAATTTGCTAAATATCCTCACTTCAGCCGAAAGGATACTCAGCTGAAATCAACTGTCTTATCCTGCTTCTAGACCTCATTTTCATTCTGTATACTTGACAGGCATATGACCTAGCTGCAAGTTTATGTTTTGACAAAGTTCTCAGCTCTCAATCCTCCCATCACCACCTGTCAATGACAGCCAAGGCTGAAACGAATGTCNTCGATGTCCTTAGGGATCAATACTTGAAAGATGCTGCTTCAGTCAATCAGAGAGTCCCGATGGTAGGTTTAACAACCTTTGTGACATATTGCTTGGATAGGACTGTCTTACTGGTTTGCCTTCCATTGTTAAAGTATCTGAATCTTTTGTTTGTATCTTATTGTTGTCCAGTTGCAGGCATTGTTTGGGTATTACATGTCAATTGCCCATAGCCAGTTATTGAAGGATCCCACGATACAGGTTGGTCTCTTTAACTCTCTTGAAGGCTTTCCTGACTTCCTGTGATAATCATTTCAGTCAGTCCTAACTTTACGCATTGAAATCATGTGAAAATATGTGAGAACAATATACATTTTTCACATGGATTTTCGACTTTTTTCAAATTCTTGTGCATTTTCATGGACCTCCTTAAACAATGCAACGCATATACGGATTTTATTACTGGAACAAAGTTTTGAAACAGAAGATCAAAAATCTGACCATCAGGCACTACTGTATGAAACAGAAAACGTTTGAAAGCTAATTGAAAACCATGTGAATGGGAAGCCCCTTTGTAAAATGATGTGAATAACAAACACCACGCAAAAAAATCTTGTGAAAAAACATGTGAATTTGAAAACAGAACAGAAAAAAAACATGTGAAAAGAGCACTTTCCACACGATTTTCACACAGTACGTCTTTCACATGATTTCACATGGATTTCATACGGCTCCGGTTCATAGTGAGACCGTGGTATATATAGACGACTGGCTTTTAAGAAGCGCAGTTTTATTAAGTGATACCTACTGCATGAGCAGTTTCAACTTTATTGGACTCACTATGCAGTTTAAGTAGATGGGTTTCTCATCGTAACCTTCCTTCTAATGAAACACGTTGAACTTATAATCGTTGTAATGCTAATGTTGTACTTCAGCCGGACATAATATACGCAGCCACGGAGAAGAATGAAATAGTTTATTCCACAGTGACACACCCATTGAAAGCATTGGCTCTCGACCACTCGAAGTATTGCGAGTACCACTAGGAATCTCTTATATGAATGAGCATGGGACTGTGGCCGCTTGTCTGCTCACACATTGTTACCATGGAAACATGCCTTGTTGTCTCGTATTGTTTAATCGCCTTGAATTGTTGTAAATACGCTCGCTGGGTCAGTGACACAGAAGAACACTCGTGGAATAACAACGGTAAGAATCTTGAGCTCTCGCTCTCACAACGGCAATCGAGCAACTGAACATCATGTGACACAACGCCTACAATCACGTGCAGA
>OFHS01002548.1:0-20462 GCA_900245855.1 Calvadosia cruxmelitensis | reverse complement strand
CGGACTTTTTTATATAATTGTATTTTACTTTGATGTAAATATTTGAGAATTGAAATAAATTTATTGACTTTCGAAATAAGTATCAAAAGAAGAATTTATGTATAATGGGTCAATTTTGATCATGATACTTGGTTGTCAAAATCAGCTCAAAACCACGTGCATGAAAATGCTTATTATATCTCGACATGCAATAGGTCTTCGTTAATTTGGCGGGAAAATGCTTACCTCGCAAAAAACCTGACGAAGAGATTAGGGCAGCGTTTAACCTCTGTCCTGAGCATAGAACTATTTAAATGAAGACTTGAAGTCGCTTAATCAATTGCTGATTGGTTGCTTGCTAAGGACTAACTATCTGATTGGTTATGTGTTGCTACTTTTGACTTGTTGCGAAAACGTGTATACACGTCAATAGCAGGACAAGGGTTAATAGGTTTAAAATGAGGATTGCGGTAACTTCGAGCTATTTTTCTTCTGACTTTTACAAGCAATATTTATATTTAAAACATTTTATGCGTGTGCAGTCCTTATAAATTCGGGAATGGCTATGAGGGCTAATCAATCCAGAAATTACATGGAAATTTAAACCCCGATCAAAATCACCGATAGAATGAAAGCATGATCCAGAAAAACTAACTGTCCAACAAGCAAAGGTCCAAAGCAATGTGGCTAACTTGTGATTCCCCTCACCCCTCAATCTCGCGACATTTGAAAATAACTGGCTCTTTTTATCATAAGGCAGAGAAAATTTGTTTCTTTCTTCATTCGTAATATTTATTAGCTGCAAATAAATAAGTTGCGTAGTGTACAATTATACCGGAAGTAATCTACATATTTAAAAATGTTACAAGCGTGAGTGAATCATACATCGTCATTGGTGATCCTGTACAAACATATTCTGAAGGCAGAAGTGTCTCCTCTGTCACTATATTCATGATTCAATTTACGTCATTGTTAATTGTCGATGCTTCTGGCTTCGCTTGCGTTCCATTTAGGCCAGACATCCAGCTGAGGCTGGATAGTCACACTGCAGTGTACTCGGGTTGAAATGGAGGCCAGACTGGCAATGCTGAAGCCATGCATAACCGTTAGCACAGTTGTAGAAAGATAAACAGCTCTCGGGATTTGGTCGAAGGCCGTCGGTTTGACACGAGACTCCACCGTTTGAGCTACCACCGCCTCCAGCAGAGGAATCTGAAATGTGTCATTCAAATCCATTAATTATCATTAACAACAAACAACCCTTAGGTAATAAACAAGGCTCACAAAGACCACACCAAAATTGACTTGAAAGTGAAACAGGGTCCGACATTTGAAGCGCAATAGAATGATAGAAAATAACAATTAACATAATTAGTAGAACACGCAGCATAATTAGTGATATTTCCATGACGTACAGTGGTATGCAGTAATTAACTATACGTAAGAGGCGATGAAGCGAAGGATAATATCATAATTATGCTGACTTACCATCAGATTCCGCTGACAATGTTGGCATTCTGTCGTTGGCGCTGGAGCAATCATCGCACGTTGCGTAGAAACCGATCTCGACGGAATCTCCTGCTGCGTGAGCCGCGTTGTATCTCTTTGAGAATGTGTAAGTCCCTCCTGAGGCGTCCTCGGCGTTGCGTTGGTGATAGGCATTCCAGCTCTTGTGTACTTCTACTGATTTGTCCCATTGAGCTCCGAACTCCCATTTGCCTTCGTGATCGGCGTTGAATTTGATTGTAATCGTACCAACGAAGCCGCCAGTCCAATAAGCATCGATTTCTACACTCAAATCCCTGTTGAATGCAAGTAAGAAAAGTACGTTAGGAAGGAAAACCTCAATACTGTAACTTCGATAATCTATAGTTTAAATTACGAGCTATACTTACGGAGCTGCTGCACCCTCAGTTGTGCCCCCAGTTGAGCCTTCAGTTGAGCCTCCAGATGAGCCTCCAGTTGAGCCTGATGAGCCTCCAGTTGAGCCTCCAGAGCTTGCGTCGACGGAAATGAAGGTTGATACAGGAGGCTGGCTCCCACATTGATGTGGATTTGTGTTGTCAGTCTAAAGAAATAACAGAAAGAATTTGAAATGCCAACCAACGGAACAAGGAGTAAGTTTGTACTAATAATGGTATCATTTTCATTCCACTTACCAATGCCGCCATGCCTGGCATCGTTCTGCAAGTTGGCTTGCCAACGCTGACGCTGCACGACAGACGAGGGTCGCATTCCACATTAATTGGCTTGACTGAGATGTCGTTGTCAATTGAACCGAGCGCGTTCTGTTCGAAGCAAAAGTGACCCAACTTAGTGCCACCGGTGATGACGCTGGGCAGAGGCGACGCGGGCGCCAGACAACTGGGGACTGGTGGCGAAACAGGAGCTGGTGCCGAGGGACAATTGACGCTGAGGTCGTCCGTGGCAATGGCGAGTCTTGCGCAGCCGTAGTAGGGCGTTCCAGCGTTGCCGACCAACGAGACCCACTGTAGGACGTACTGTGACCCGACTTCCACGTTGAACGGGATCTTGATGGTCGTGTCGTATCGTTGAGAGTCAGACACATCTGCAAATGAGGATAGTTGCCATGTCAACAACCACTAGCAACAGAAACAATTCATGCTGACGAATATCATTCCCTTCCGCTCTTTTATTCTTCCTAGGCACGATGCCTTATTAATTTAATTTATACTAAGCGCCATTGTCCTTACATCCGTCTGTCAATCGGCAAGACAATTACAGCCAACATCAAGCAATGCATTCCATTCAATGCCATATTTTGTAATAGCAGTCTGGCAGCAATTTGCATTGTAGATTTGTATTACATAAGCATATGTAGTCCAGCATGCAATGTGTTGTCGGGTATGCTTACCGCTCTGGTACTCGCACTGTCCTCTGGCGCCACACGGGTGAATGCAATCTCCATAGTTACGATGTCCGATGTCCTTATCGTAGCCGTAACATGTCACTTTGAGTACGTTGGCCTGGAACTGAGATTCGCTTGGTCCTTGTGTCGACCCAGTGTGCTTCACGAGTGCAATTCGAACGTAGCCACCGGCGTGGTTATTCGATGTCCAACCGACTTTGAGTCGGTCACCGCGGTGAACAACGGTCGTAATGATGGCTGCAACGATGGAAAGAGAGACATGTCATTATTGATGTCACATCAGTTCTAGACGCGTCCTCAACCGATGTGATGCTATAGACATCCACTTACGTGTATCTGAAGTCGTTGGTTCGCACGTTGGCTGAAGGAAACCACCTCGTCCCGCATGAGTGTTGTAAGGCCTGCAACAAACAACATATTTATAAACATTTGTATTGGAGGAGATTGACAACGAGAACAGAGGATGATCAATTTCCTAAGCAGCCGTCGAATTTCCAAGACAGGTTACCACTTATTAGTCAAACAATGAAACACTGATTTGCCTTTCGTGGCCTTCTCTTACAGGACAATCGTATCCAAACAACAACGATTGTAATTATCAAGGCAGTGCATGGCAAAGAGGTCAATAGAGAAGCCGAGAACTGTCAGCTGATTGATCGATTTCGCAAGAATGCTCCGATAGAAATCAGCCTTCTATACACTGCGGTATAACACCATGCTAGTAGAGAAATGGGCAGCTAGAGACCCAGAAGAACACAACGGCATTTGAAATACACGAAATGGCTTACTTACTTTGGACAGGTCATCCACGAATGCCCGCTGCATTGACGAACGATGCCAAGTAAGGCAAGCAACAAGAGAGTCTTAACAGAATCCATGGCTGGCGAAAGTCTTGAGCTGCTATTTGCTAGAAAGATGCTACAAGATGACACCGTTCAATGTCTCTGTAAGCTTGCGCCCGTTGGAATGGAGGGTCAGAGACGCACTGATCAACACAGCCTTGGCATTCCCTTCTTATACCGTATCTGATCAGTGGGTGGTTGAATAAGATATCAGAAGAAGTATTGTTAGCATCGTTGCAGATTTGTAAAAATAATTGCTCCGATCAAGCGAACAATCTCTTCTTTGTTCTAATCGATATTAAATCTCTGATTGTTTCCTCAATCTTACATGGTTTCTGACGTCATCGTGGCCTTCGTTCGATCGTAATCACGTGACGTATTGCCAAACGGAGTTAGCACATTCTTCCTTGAAAAGGCAGTCCGCGCCCCTCTCTTTCAGCGCTGCAAGCAACTGAATATTGCTCTTTCGTTGCAGTGGAGGTAAATGGCGAATGTTGGCCTTACTTCTTAAAGATTCCCCGAGGGGTGTGGCTCGTAATCAATATTAATGAAATTGTAGGAAATGGCCCCAAGTCTGACCGGTTTGTTGCTATCGTTCAATCGATCCATTTCCTATCAGATACATAACTGTTCTTATTCAACCGGTTTATTTGTTATTTCCTATGTTAGAACTATCAAATATTGCCCCATTAGAGTTGATATTTCGACGGAACTGCTGAAGTTTTCGCGTATCATTGTAGCTCGATCCGCAAAGTTTACTAATCGGACTGCAAATTCTCTCTTCGTAATCATCACCCCACTGGCATTCTTGCGTAAAAACCCGAAGAGAAATCATACTTGTGTTGCAAGCAAGTGAAATCTATAATTGAGATCCAAGAGCACTTTGTGTCCAGTGAAAGCGGTGTGCTATCGCATTGTGTCAGACGTACGAACGGTCGCGAAGGAACACAGTCAAAAGATGGCGAAAAGGATAACGCACGCCTCAGACAAGGACACATTTAATTGTTGTTTGTAATGTCTAACTGTTGATTTAAAGGTGATTGTCCCATGTGTTTATTAATTACAAGGACGACCAATTGATTTGAGACAAATGATGAACAAGGATCATGTCATTAACTGCCTACTAATTACACCGGTAAAAGATTCAGACCGATTCAGCCGAAACGGTGATTTCTTCCGGTAATTTTAACATGCACCCACTCTAGTGACGAAATCCTTTCAGCAGCGAATTCAATCGGTTGGTAAGACCAGAGCTGGGCAAGACCAAGAGCAAGACCTCTCTCTTTATCTGTTGAACGTGCACAATCGCTCGTTGCGTGAATATTGAATTCTCCAACTCTTCCATCTCAACACGTGCGTAAAACAACAACGAAATAGCCTACCATATTTGCTACTTCCTCACAGTTTTAATGCGTCTTCGGTCTTGCATATACGTGTTAAATCATCTAAACTATTCCTCAGATTCGCATTTCCTTGAAACAAAATGAAAGGTACCGACCCCACAAGCTGTCTTCATTGTTAATAACCTTCTATTGTTAATGCTGATTATATAATTGGTCATCATCGTATTAATTGCGACAAACTTGATGAATACAAGAATCGTAATCACGAAATCAGTGTTAATACGAACTACCAAATGACCTTGATTGACGCAGGGTCATAGGTTGGACCTATACCGACACAGCACATAACTGGATCGAGTCCAAAACCACGTGTTTCCATAGACGCAGAACGAAGCAGAATACAGCGAAAACTACGAACCAATACAGCTGTTACGTTGTCATGGAGAAGTAATCTCAAAAACCGCTCAAAACATCTATCGGAGTGAAGCGGTGTGCTTTAGATGTGCAAGGTTTAAAATAATGATTCCTAAACTAGGACATCCTTTTGCGCGACTGGCAAAAATAACAACGCTGCAATTTCCCAACATTTTATCCATCTTCCGAATTCTATATGTTGGCAGTTTCAATTTCATAAAAGTTAATCTGAAACGGAAAACAGCCATTAAATTGCAATTCTATTTCCAACAGCAACGAACAGCTCTCTATTTTAGGTTAATTTGACCTTATAAATTTCACGTGAGTTATATTGAGGCGTCTGAGCTTAGAAAATAGGTTGAAACCCACGCCAGATGATTAAAATCGCTAGCTAGAGACTAGAATATAATAGAACACATTTCCTCTTTTGTAAATTGCCTTTTCCAAATTCCTGGTTTGAATCTTGCAGACGGCTACAGAAATTCAATAGCTTCATCTTGGATTTTTTTACATGATGTGAAAAGTGCCTTGTTTACCCAAATGGTTTTGACTGCAATTTGCTAGCTCCCACAGAGGGAATTCACATTTGGAATTAGTCTGGATTCCAGGATTATCATTAGTTTATTTGATTAGATTAATTATATTATTGAACACATGCCATCATGTTTTTCTCTCCCACTGTGCATGACTCACTTGCGAAGACCTCCCTTTAATTAAGTTGTGCTTTGTCAACTAGGATAATGGCAGACAATCACAAGCTTCAAATTTGTCCAAACCATGGCAGGCTTACAGCTTTACTAAGATTTTTCTTCTGTGTATCCAAAAGTGCTAAAGTATGACAACATTTCTTCACGTGATTTTCAAATCTTGAAGTATTTACCGCGTATATTTGGTTGTTTGTTTGTTTGTTTTGTCGTTGATTGAGCCTCTATAAGTCAACAGAATAACGATCGTTCCAAAGCACGACACTGTTGTGTGCTAGCATGTGAATCTCATGTCATATTTTCATTATTGATTTTTATCTGATCCGAAACAAAAGTCTTATCATGTTGTTGTCTTTCGGTTACGTTTTAGAAACAAAACTCTGTAAGTACATTCGTCACTGTAATAGCCATACAGATGACACGCTAAGATATGGTCACAGTAAAACGCAATCTATTCAGTTTATATGACACGCCCCAACTTAAACAATGAGATCTCTCCGACTCCGCCCTAGCTAGGTTTATTTTCCACTCAGCTTAAATACAGCAATCTCACAATGTTGTACAGGTACTACGATATCTGGTTGCTTCACATAGCTTTACACGAGTGTTTCAGCATTATTCCTGCTAACCAAAATTGCCCCCTGGCGCTTGCAATATTGCTAGTACTGTAACATTTTGGGGCGTTTTGTAAAATTTCACCTCTTCTCAATAGTACGAAGTGAATCATTAATTAATTAAATACCATTCTTGCCAGGCTGTTCAGGCTGTTCGATCATCGAAGTATAATTATTGAAGACTTTTAAACGTAAGTAGGAACATAAAACTGTTTGCAATATTTTATCAAGAGGCTGTGGGTGTTTACGTTGCGATTTCATCATGAGGAAATTATCTGATGGAATTATCAAAATTGTCATCATCGCAATGATGCGATCAGATGATGAAATATCAATAAGGCGATATTTCACTTGATTACAACATCTCAATTGATAATGACATTGAGTCATTTAAATTATCTCATTATCAACATGACAGGGCATACGCTAATCACCATAGATTAAACGCACCTCTGCAATCAAGACGCCTAATCGAACAACAAACGTTTACGCGAACAATCAGAGCCATTTGATGACTTTGTTTTATTTGATTGCTAGACAATATCATCGGTGCTCTATGCTTTTGACTTGGATATCCTCTTGTTAGTGGTTGAAATCCTGTTTACGGTGAAAGCAGCCATATTTATTGATAACACTGTTACATCGATGAGGTTTGAAAAACAGCGAATTTTGCATTCGACATCAATGCAGATTTTACCTCACGACTGATTTATCTTGTGCGTATATTATCCAAGTATTGCAATAGACTGGCATTGGATTCAAGCATTGCGTATTGTTTGGAGTTCATGGATAGCAATTATCCATCGAGAAATGAACAATCAACGGCAGAAAAAGCCAAGCCCTATTGACGTAACTCCATCAGCGAGCCGTGCAACAGCCGCGTGCCTGATTGTTTTCCTGGCGTGGTAACTATGCCGAAATACCAGGATTTCTTATTAATTGTACACCATTTAAATCATAATAAAAACGAAAGAGTGCTAATTATTAAGCATTTCCTGTTACTGTTAGTGTTATATCAACATTTGAATTTTCCTCATGATATGTTCATTCTATACTAGCGTCTCACCGCTGCAGTTTTCCCTTTCCCTTTGAAATTACAAAAGTAATTTTCCTCCACGCAGAATCCTCCTACTTCTACAAGATGCTCTTGTTAACAGAACAGTTGTTAACAGAACAGTTGTACATATCGAACACATTTCTGGAGAGAAATTGCGTCTTAATTACTAGGAATTTCGTCAAACAATGTTTGCCTTTCCATTTGATGATTACTGGTGTTTGCCAGGAAAAATCTGCAGTCTAATATCATTTCAGCTGCAACAAGGCTTAATCTGAATTCACCCTATAACAGAAATTAATATCAGTAATTGATTAATTACTAATAATCTACTTTGAATTCTTTTTATATTTCAAGCGAAAGCCTCAGGGCAATTGTCTCTAATTTCAGATTAGCAGAATCCTCTACCGAATCTCAAACGGGGGTAAACAACTTGAATCGATTTCCTAAATATTTACTATGATTATCAGATAATATCGTATAATAGTTTGTGATATTGGATTATCTGTATTTGGGGTTTGTTTTTCGATCAGAGCTCAAATTAAGGAAGTGCAGGGCTAATTCTGAAGTCTCGCTACATCTCGCATTAGGCAAAATCTTTTACCGTGTGGTTCATTGACACATGCCCTGTATAGCTCTCAATGAAACTAATTGGAATGCAACTGAAACGCAAATAATTTTTGTTGGATTTGCTTTTCAAAAGAAAATTTGGCTATAGATTTGACCTGCTTCTGGGAACCTGAGAACTCTGTTTAGTCCCAACCCTTGTAAAGTATAAATGAGACCTTATTCCAGGAGGATTACACTAAGAAAGCTTCGGCATTATGAAGCCTGGGAAATCCCTTTCGCCACACAAAAGTCAACGATGAACAAACAGGGAAGATGCTGCTTCGTTCTCCGACAATAAAACCCTTTTTCAGCCAAAAACACTACGCTGAAGGCCAAACCGGATCACGTAAAAGAAACGAGCGTGCGTGTTTTAGCATCGATTGACGTAAGAGAGATAGAAAGCGGTTGCCTCTTCGAAGTTCGAAGTCTTTCCCTTCTGCTAATAGTTTCAAGAAATAGGAACCTGTTTTACGTACACTGATGTAGCATTGAATGTCGATTTACTCGGACTGCAACGACTTAATTGTTGAATTTCAGTCTCAATGCATTTTGGGATTCACTAGTTGACCTCTGCCACATGTGATGAACCCAGAAAAAGGCTTTGTTTGAAACGCATTCAACCGTACTATTGTCTGTAATGGTCTATTTGGCAGAGGAGGCTGGGTACGATGATTCCAAAATGCGGTGATGATAAAATGGAGACAGGAAAACGATTCCATTTAAATGAATTTAAATCTAGAAATAATCACAGGAAGGCAAAATTATCAAAAAATATAAGATTGATTAAATATAATTCATAATAGCATTAGAAAAATCGTCTAAATTGATGAAGTTCTTGGAAATTATTTCTCAGTAAATGTAGTTTCCTACTAGAAAAGAAGGAAATTTTTTATTTCAAAATCTCGCACGAACCATGCAATTAAAAGAAAGAATACAAATTTCTAGAGATAATTTCTTGTTCTAAAAACTCCTGACACTAACGTTAGTGTCCTGTTCTACAGAAAATATTCTAAGATTTATGTTAAAAGTGTATGTGATCCGGATATCCATTCGACTATTCGATGTTGTCATGAGCAGAGCTGTAAGTAATTATTACTAAAGTAATTGATTACCGGTAATATTTACTTCTATGGTAATTCCTAGATGTAATCAATTACTTTATCAACAAAGTAATTTTAAGAGTAATAGTTACTTTTTCTGGTAACGAATTACTTTTGGATGAAATCTAGGTTACAGATTACTTTTCCCTGTTTTGAAGCCTACTTGGCACACTGCTAAAATCCCCCAGCCAGTTTTGGCAACATTTTTCATCCAATTAACAGTTCGCCCTCCAGCTCATGCATGCTCATTACATAGGTTCATCCATAGTACTTATAAATGCTCTTCAAGATGAAGAGAAATAGAGTCAGGAACAGGTTGGCTGTTTATGCCCTAACCACCCTTGGAGATTCAGAAGTGCAGCATTTTTAATATCGATATACCCTGAGAGATTTATCTCTGGAGCTCAGCAGTCTTTTGTCAGGGAGAGCAGCATGTGTATCTATATTACGTCGATGGATTTATCCTCTGGAATTACCACCCTTGGAATGACTCATGAGAGATCTATCTTCTTTTGTGATCTGGAGCTACGCAAGCATAAAATCACCGCAAGAAGCAGATTAGGAAAACAGTATGTAAGCAAGCAATATAGTAGTTATTATTTGCAGCATTGCATAATCAATTGTAGATTACGATACAATAGTTATGTTTCATCTCTGTAGTCGTCTTTGAGGATTTGAAACAGGACATTTAGTCTGTAGCGTAGCCATTAGCCAATTAGATTATACTTACAGAATAAATGAATTCTCTTTCCCTACTTACCAGATCTCTATCCTCGTTCTCATGTAAATAACCTCGTTGTAATTTCATTAGCATATTTCTTATTTCCGTACTTTGATTGACAGTTGTATTTACTATAAAAACCTTTACTCATTCAATGAAAGAGAGAGAATTACTAGAAAACCAGAAACACTCAGTTGTCATGCATAACGACTCCATGTCGGTATAAGTCTTATGCTTGGCAAGATTTGTTTTAGGAACGCCCTTTTATTCTGTGATGTCAAGAGTTGCGATTGTTGTTTTCATGAACAGAAAACACTTGCGCAGATTGATGCGCAGTAGCTCAACGTTCAACATAACCGCAAAGAATGTGGTCCTCCACTGCAGTAATGAGTTTATATAGAGTTACAGCGCTGTCCTGCTTTGGGACACCCAGCCATTTCTGAAGGGGCCAGTCTAGTCATTGGTTTCCCCGTTAACATTAACGAATTCAGCCGCGAAAAAATGACGCGAAATTTTGAAGGGTTTCGTTTGATTTGATTGATTTGTCAACGATGTTGAAAAGCATGCATATATTTGACATGCAATTACAGGAAGATGAGGTAGAAACCAAATAATAATGATTTATAAACGTATTCGCGTCAGAGATGATAATTTTTGTGAGTAATCATGCGTGGTTGCTTTCTGGTGTACGAACTAAAGAAAATATTTCTTCCGATGCTCTTAGCAATTTAAACCGTAGTCAGGAGCTATTGCATTTTGACCTCTCGACTTAAAATGCTTCATTTATGCCCAGAATAAAACCATGTGTAGCTGAATCGTCTTCATCAGATGCACGCGAGCTTTATTTGATTGGATGTAAGGCACGGTAATTGCACGATAAACCCAGTTGCAAAATCCGGTTCAAAACTAATCGAAGAAATATAGATTTGATTAATTTTAGAACAAACTTCCAAATCATATTCATACTAAATGAAAAGTTCAATCTAGACACATGAAGCGTACACATAGGGCAAGGCTATATAATTTGGAAGCCTTAGGCAGCTATTTAATCCGAGTAATGAAGAGATTGTTATCCTCTATAAGTCAACAGAATAACGATCATTCCAGAGCACGCCACTGTTGTATTCTAGCATGTGAATCTCATGTCATATTTTCATTATTGATTTTTATCTGATCCGAATCAAAAATCTATCATGTTGCATATATTTATCACGATGAAAATTATTCGTCATCATGTAGGAATTATTTCTTTCAAATTCTTTGAAGCAGTTCTTTGTCATGACGTAAATCGAGCGTTTGATTTGAACCGCGTGACGCCATGAGGAAGCTTCTTAGACGTCATTTTATAATAAATCTGAGAAAGCAGTAAGCACGTTCGTATAACATTGATAACAAAATAAAATTATTTCATATTATTAAAATTATTTAAATTGATCACGAGAAATGATATGGATATAAGATTTGTAAAACGTTTTGATAAATAATTAATCTAAAAATTAAAATTTACAATCTGCAAGATTATCAAGCATAGTGAGAAGCGTTAGCCTAGTGATACTAAACAATCAGAGAGGAAGTATTTTCTGTATAAAATTTAAAATATTACTGCTGATGCTTGAAAAGACTATTACAAAACCTTTGACTCGATCTCAAGGAACATTCGAAAATTCATCCGGCGTTTCGTCTGGATTCCAATCAAAGATCTCTTTCCAAAGTTCTCAGGCAACAGACTGCTAGAATTTAACCTGAAATTTTTTAAAAAGTGGTATAATTTAAGCAGGACCTATTATGCGTACTACAATTCAATTGGAATTAATTGGTTTAAAGTGAGTAAATTAATTTTATTGTGCTAAACCTGAGTACTGACGGAAAAAGCAACGAGTGAGCGGAATAGGAATTTGTTTTGACAAAGCTCCGGCCGCCACGATGTAGATGGGAAAAAATTCCACGACATAGATCGTTTGTAAAGTCAAAAAGTATAAACACACAAGTCGAAGGGAAAAATCAAGGTGGAAGAATTCAGAATTCTTCCGGGAACACAGTTGCATTCACGTTGTACGCTTCACGAATAATTGCGCAAAAACAACGACAAAGAACGGAAAATTTTGTAGACGAGAAAAACTCAGAAAAAACTCATCTCTGTAGACAATCTAGGTAGATAACCATCAACAACATCATTTATCCTTGTTCAATAGCATAAAAATCAGATTTATCACGTACCTTGAAATATGGGTCGCCTTTGGGAGTCTTTCTCTTCATCTTGGCGATGCAGCACGTTTTTATTTTGAAGGAATGATAGCAAAAATAGGCGAAGTATCAATGTTTCTCATATTGACTAGTTGACGAAGCGCTGTGCTAGTGCATGTCGGGATGCACATGTTTACTGTCACGTGGTTTTGAGTTGAAATCTACAATTTTGACAGTCAAGAACAATGATTGAAATTGACCATTATTAACAAGAGTATGGCTGATTGTGTTGGAAACAAAGCATTTTGAAGGCAACTTCACCTGTGGCAGAGGTCAATTCACTTACTGTATAATCTGAAAATGCAATGGGTCTGGGCATGGCGAATTGTCCCCAGTTGATGCATTGATGAAATGCACTTGGCCAAATCAATGGGATGATATCAAAATATTCCAAATTCTTTCTTTCTTGATCTTGAACGTTTGCTGCATACTGATGATCGGATATCAATTATCGTATTCCCTCGATGTATCCTGGATTCATCTCTCTCTTCCACGCAAGTAGCATGTAATTCTGCTCATTCATTTTTTTTCATTTTTTATTACTCCGTCCGGCGACGTGATCACCATGGGGCCGAAAAATCAATTAATATAAAATACACAACTCTAAAAGAGACTATACTTTAACAGATAAGATGCTAATATGTAAAAACAATAAAAAACAACTAATTACCATATATAGTATTGATTAACTAGTAAAAACCGTCCCTCGATTGTGTCGATGCCTTCGCTTGGTCAATCGACAAGTTTAAAAATTAACCAAGTATTGTTTACTGCGCTTTGGGGACATAGCCCTAAGTCGAACAATATTCTTTGAAAATACGCATAAATTTAGCATGAGTCTGCAATCGATTTCAGGCAATTGCATCAATAAGGTGATAGGGCAATAAAGCACTGCAGATGTCAGTGGTAATGACGCAAAGACATGCGCTCTAAGAGCAAGACAAGACAAGACTCACAACAACAACATCATTATCATCAATCAATGCGACCTCTTCATCATAATGAGATCAAATATTGTCACGATTGACATGCAATCATAAAGGGCATTCTGTTTATAACTGACAGCCTTATGTCTTTACAAGATATTTACATCAAGACAATCAACAAAGCTACCAGGTAATTAACAAATTAATCGATTTACAATATCCTACTCTACAATTCAATCTACATTTATTCATTCCTAGCTAACTGATATTTACAAGTGCGTTATATGACGTCTCCGCATTCGATCTTATGAATGTCAGCGGTAGATCATCCGAGAAATGTTCCACTGGACCAAGTCTTCGCAGGGAGTTGTTGTTGTGAACAGTTCTCGGGGCAATGGGGCTCCTTTCACGAGGTTCATACGTCATTCGTCTCGGGGTCCTCGGTCCTGCATTAAAGCGAGATTGTTTGCCTGGGAGGTCAAATCTCAGCTGAGGTTGATCACGCCAACTCTAGATATCAAGCACAAAATTGCTTCGTTTAAATTCAAGGATGATGAATATGACACAGGAGAGTACATAAAAGGCGCGTCTTTGGAAATGAACTGCAAGATGAACGAAACTGTCTAATATCAACATAAAACAGGATAGAGTTCTCTTTTTCCTTGCGGACTGCAATAGCTAATGTATGTGACTTCATCCATTGAACCTCGTTCTGTGTCTTATTAACAAGAGCCTCACTTCCAAGTACATCAGTGGTCTTTGTCAAGGAATGGAACAAAGCTTACAGCCTTGGACTACAGCCAAACCTTTATTAGCGTCCACATCTATAGAGCAGCCACCTTTGTATAAATGCCACTCTTCATAAACCCAAAATGACACTTTCTATAGAAATCAACCTGGGCAGAAAGGCCACCTGTCTATAAAGGTCGTTTACTGTATGTTTATAAGGTCTGTCTCCGAGATTTGAAATTTAGTAGCAGACAAAAGGTCCCCGGAGATGATATGGATTTATGACGGCATGACGCAAACATTTCACTGACAGCTCATAGGAAAAGAAAACCATTTGACTGAATCTTCCTCCCTTGTTTGAGCTCACCTGCTTCCATTACTGTCACCTGTCGGGCATCGGAGCTTCTTCTGACTCAGAATCACGCTGTCTCGCTTTGATGCGTTTCCTAAAATAGTGCAATGCGACTCAATAATGTCACTCGCTCATCAACAACGGGGAATGTTTGCAATCGCAGTTTATTTCTAATTAATATAATTACGCAACTCTCTTTGAGATTCCACAACAAGAATAGCTGAAAGTTAAGCTAACCCGGGTTAAATCGGCGCCAATTTACAATTGTATAGCACAAATCCCATAATACTTGGTTTGAAAAATCTGTCTTTTCCTCTCACATGAATCCAATTTTTCTTGAACGTCACCCAACAGCTTCACAAGTATACACAACTCTCCATGCCACCAAGTTTATCCACGGTCGACTTTCGTGGCGCTCTATGCAAGTCACTTTCGAAATCTGGGCCGAAAGCATTCGAAACTTTCACGCTCTTTCCGTAGCGTTGGCCGAAAAAACGTATGTCTGCACATGCGCGGACTAGAACTAACCCAGGTCGAACCCACTTTTACATTTGCACTGCAGTAGAGTGGGAACGAAGCCAGGTCGAGCCGACCTCCTGTACGTGGGTTAGTTTAACCCGGTTCGACCAGGGTTAGTTTTAACCCGGGTTAGTTGGTGCAGTGTAAATAGGGCTTGCTCGTAACATTTTAAGGCAACAGTAGATTTCTAAGTAGGACCGCTTTAAGCTGGTTTTGGTATTAATGTCTTAAAGTGTACCGCACACATGTAGAATGCTATCGGGTATCTAGTAGAAATTGCGCTATATGAATAAAGTTACGGTCATACAAAGCATGCATGGCTAAAAGTAATCATTCTTTACTGCATCATGTAGAGTACAAGTGATTAGTATCCCTACTGAATAATTTATCAGTTAGAATTCACCTTTCTGCCATATGATTGGCTAGTCACTAACCTTTTTAGATACATGCAGACTGCCCATAGTATTCCAGCCGAGCCGACAGCCACGACTATCACCCCGATCAGAATGTAGATTCCCACGTTGCTTTCTAAAATATTACAGGATCACAGTCAATCATTCGATAGAGAATACGGGGGTATTTGTTTGCCAATTTTTAGATTGTAAATGTATATGTTGTAGCCATTAATTATGATAGTCGTAAGAAAAGGTCTGTTTCAACCGCAAGATTTTTATGAATTTTGGAATTTACCAAGGTTGACTTTTTATCTACTATTTACAAGTAAAATGTAATTTAATTTACTAAATACGGGGGCTAAGGAATGGGCTCACAGAGTTGTATGTAGCTAAAATCGACACACATGCGTTTATATTTCAGGAGGTGCAATTCACAGAATATAAGAACACAGTCGAGGCATCCAAATATATGGAATGAGAACAGCAGATCCAATACCAGTGAACCAAGGCTGTGAGTCACGAAAGGGTTCTCTTGGCATGTGAGCATCGAGGTCATTCGCTTTTGTGCTTTCGCAGGTGCCGTATAGACAGGGTCGGTGATAGCCAGCAGTAGGTCCTAGCGCAATGTGGACAGTACATCTACATAAGGGTACTGTCCCACCCAGTAGGGACTACAGGGGAGAAGCCCGCAAAACTTGCTATTTGCTACCCTTCCACGCAGTCTCGAATCTTAAAATCGACGATATTAATATAATTTCGCATCATAGGACTGTGAAATTAATCTACGACACTATGGAACATCAACCTATGCGGATGCAGTTCATTAATAAATCTAGTAGATGCTGGCACCAATGCAGGCAGACCATCTGAGAGATGGACTCTTGACAATTTCTCCATCTCTCTTCTCGCCGTCCCTGGCCGTAACAGCAAGCTTTCTCGTCCAGTTCATTCTCTGATGTTGACTCAAGATCTCACCAAGCTGTCTAGAATCTTAAAATCTCCAATTTAACTTTTTCGTTATACACAGAGGAAGCTAATAAAATTGGTTTAGTTATTGAAACCTGCAATTTTGGATGACACCTAACGTGTGTGATAAACCACGGAGGAAAACTATCTTTGAAAAAATTCTGCGCAAAGATCAATCCAGACCAGATCTGTGACTGTTCTGTTCATGAGCGTAACAAAGAAATATCTATTCTCCGTGTACGGTATTAATTTTATGAGCCAATATTTTATGACATCCAGAACCATGAGGTCTTTGAGCGAGTTAAAGTTGTTTCTGATATACTTAGATCGTGTAAATATACCATTGTATAATTTCTAGTTTTGATAAATTTGTACCCAATGTAATTTTAATTCGAGCTCAATAAACTATTCGTCCCTTGAGAAGTAGAGTAAAACATTTGAAGTTACTGTAAATACAAAATGTAAATTTTACCAATGGATATCCCTGACAAGCAACCAAATGTGCTAAAGCTTGAATACGGATGTTATTGACTGGCTTAAGTAGAAATATTCCTACTGTGCTGTTTTTTACTATGGATATTTTCCATGTGGAAATGCAACATATTTTTCTGACTGTTAGACTACTCACAAACAATTTAAGTCAGTGACGTCACAGTCAGAAGTCTCTATTGAAGTTACCTCTCTTGCTCGTTATTCGTTGTTCTTTGACTAAAGCCGATATGACCACGTGACTCTTGACATCTAAGTTGGAGGTGATCTCGCACAGGTTCTTTGAGAAGCAGTCGACGGAGAAACACGTGCCATCGATGACGTAAGCCAGGTCGCAGTCGGAGTGGTGGCAGCATCGCTGTAGGCAATCTTTGATGTCACTAAAATTCACAACGGCGGAAAAAGGTATTGAAAATGCCGAAGTATTCACGGCACAGCTAAAACCCTCAACATGACCTTCCGATTGACCAAGCGTAATCCAGGTGCATTGTGGGACGCAGACGATGTGAACGAGGTGAGTGAGGTTTCTTGAAGTCGAGGTTAGCGGCTTGGGAAGGCGACTGCAGTTGTCTTTGTTTGGAGTGCATTCAGCGCTCGTCATTTCAATGATTGCTCTTCTCAAGTATTGTGCTTGGATGTCAAATGTGTCGATTTCATCTCAGGAACGCGTGCCTGGGAACTACTAGCCCATTCCCAACTACTGCATGATGTGCACGTGCTAAATTCTGTCGCGTTGGCAGTTTAAAATTCGTCTAAATGATGGTACGTAAGACCTTTGCTGCACTCAAGGGCGTTGGTAATTATAAGCAGTGTTGTGGGATACTGTACCTGACTCTTCCCAAGAATGAAAAGTTGCCAGCCTGCATTCCTCCCACAAGTGTTTTGTTAGTGTAGACAGGTCCATGATGAAGATGGCGGGCATCGCACTTCTGATGACCGCCAGAGCTCAGCTCGAATGATGTTCCCGCTTCAAAGGCAAAGAAATTGACGAGAAAGCAATTAGATGATGGGATAGTGTGAACAGTTGTATAGCCTAGTCGGCATACATTACAAGGGTAGCACGAAATGGGGTTGGCGTTGGGGAATTGACTTCAATGTGGCGAAACAAGCGAAACAAGATTGGCCATGGAGGAAATTTACGCTCCAGCCTTTCACATCGGCCAATGACTTCGCCAAATAAATCACAAGATCCTCTATGTGGTGTAACCAACAAATGAGGCAGATTCAAAATGTACTCTGCTAGAACAAGGGTTTTTTACTTACGATCTTCGATATAATTCAGTTTCGTGTTTTTTGATAGATAGGCGATTTTCGGCTCTAAGGCTGATGGCTTGGCGACCACCGCCTGACAAAGGTCCTCTCGGAAACACGTGACCGAGTAGCATTTATCCGAGAACATGAAAGCGAGGTCGCAGGCAGTTGCGTCACAACATTTTCCAATGCATTCGTTCATCGTGAGGCCCTCGCCCTGCTCTGTGAAATTACCTGCAGAAGAAAACACCGAGCTCAAAACAGAAGCAAATGCTTGCCATCTACCAGCAATCAACAGAGACATATAGACAGAAAGACAGATAGACAGACACACAGACACACAGACAAACAGACGGACACACAAACACACATACAGCGCAATGGCGCTTGAATTAAAAATGTAATACATTATAAATTCTTAATTCGAGATAAAAAATAGACACAAAAAATAAACACAGCTATTTCATAGGTGCCCTAGGTCTTTTTAATGTAGTTTCTGGAGTATTGTTTATTGTCTAAACTCTTTTCTAAAACAATCTGTTCCGACTATTGCGAACATGTCGTTCAAACCTACAAGTGGTCGGATTGGCATAAGATTGGCACAAGTCCTGTCATCTGAGACATTCTTAATTTAACATTGTACACCGCTACAGGTCTGCATTCCTTTGCAAATGTTGGCCACACTTCTATCAAGCCAAACCACATGTAATTCGGAGTCCATGTAGAAGACTGGGGCAAGTGGAATCGCATCTTTACATAGATTTACGAAGAACGCCATATTGGATGAGTCTCTTACCTGCACTGATTCCACCACGCAATGTGACATTGTATGTGACGGGACTGTCTTGACACGTGTCGTATGTCGTGTAACCACCATCGGGCGGATTCAAGGCGACTGTTCACATTGAGAGAGAGAAGACAACAGAGAACAATCAATCATGCGTCTGCAGTAAACAACACGTTGGCTATCTCAACCGTATTATATCTCCTTGTCATGATGTGATGTTTGTGAATGAGAGTAGTCTTCCATTTAAGTACGTCTATTCTGAGTTTCCCTATGTTGGAGCACCAATATGTTAGCATCACTTTGAAAAGCCGAACGCTGTAGAGAAGTTAGCTACTCTATAGTGACACGGCACAATCAGACTCAAGATTTTGCAGAAGACGCCACATTTCAGTGAGTAAATGCTTCTGAAACACTTGTGATTATGTACAGTAGATCTTTAGCACTTGTTAAGGTCATGGAAATTGATTGTTAATCCAACCATTCTGAAGCTCTACCGACCACGAGGTTCAATTGGACTGCTTTCGCGATAGTGTGAACATACAATGTCGCACTTAAAGCGTGTGTGTGTGTGTTGTGTACGCATGCGTTATTTTCAATTCATAACCATGCCATGTTGGTTAATTCTCGCTGTCATTAGTACCTGACGAGTAACCGAAGGCGTTTGTCGAAGGACGTTTAGTATGGCTGTGTTTGTGATTGCGATTGCCTCGCCAGTGGTAAGTTGGTTCAAGGGTCTTTAGCCGCGTCGTCGTCAGTCGGGAAGAAGTGTCACCACCGATGCTACCAAGGCTCGAGTCATCGCTGTCAAGCGCGTCCACGGTGTCCGTCAATATGTCAGCCGAGTCAACGTCTTAACAAGACACCGCGTCAAAGAGAGAATCACTCAACGGCGAACAAACGACAAACCATACAAGTTGCTTATCTACAAAGACGCATTGCTCCTATAAGCTACGATGATATTAGCTACCTATCAATGAAGATACAAGTTGCCTAGCAACGAGGACCCCAGTTGCTTAGCAACTAAGAATTGTATCGTCAATCAAAAATACCGAATAATCAAGAAAATCGTCATTATACTCCGTCTGGTGTCACAAGGATTGCCTTAAGCGGTTGATGAATATTTAGCATAAAAGGAATGGATCTCGTAGCAAACACAAAACTAAAGGCTTAAGAAACTCGTTCATATGTCTTGTAAGTCGCAGGACGAGCCGTTTCCTTCAGCGAACATTCGACAATAAAATAGAGTAGCATTTTATATACAATTCCATGTCCATATAATATTATCGCTATTGTTTCATTTAATGGTCGCCACAGACAGGTGGTCATTTTTAACAGGTAGTCACATTCTTGAGTACGTAGAATCAGAGAACGCCAGTTTGAAGTTAATACAGTAGAAATATTAATCGCTTGAAAGAGGATTCAATACCCAGAGCCGTATTGATTCAGAAGACGTTCACAACAGAGTCATCTATAAGAAGAGTAGCGACAGCCATTGTTCTTGTCACTAGGTGCGCTGATTGGCTTAAGCCGCTCA
>OFHS01002547.1:0-20474 GCA_900245855.1 Calvadosia cruxmelitensis | reverse complement strand
ACAATGGAAGACATCCCTGCTGTGGCGATGCCTCAAACGACAAATTCTCCATTTGCATTTGGTGCCATAACCTCAAAAACATCTGATGTAAGCAGTTCGTTGTTACCTAAACAGCAAAATGGGCAATTAGATCTTGGGACTCGTGCTGCCGCTTCAAACAGTAGAGAATTGTCATGGCTATCGGGTGTGCGCGGCCCACTTTTCTGTTTGGGTAGTTCTTATTCTGAGGATCCTGAGGAAGACAGATCTGACGAAATTCCTGCTGTGCATTCCCCTCCTTCGACTGTCAGCCGTCCCGCTAGTGCTCCTCAACGGACTACTTTGGTTGCCCCCGGGGGATTTGTTTTTGGTCAAGCGGAGACCTTTGGCTTCGGTTTTAATTTGAGTAAAGAGATCGGTGACAGCAAGAAATCTCTGGATGACGGCAGCCAAGAAAGAAAGAGTCCTCAGCGAGTCTGTGCTACTGCGACGGATGATGTATTGGACTCAAAGTCAACTGATGCAAGTCCAATGCGAGATCACGAACGAAGCTTTGAATTCACTCCGATTGTGCATTTGGAAGAGGTTGTTTGTGAAACAGGAGAAGGTGATGACGACGTTGTGTTTGAAGAAAAAGCCAAACTATTTCGTTTTGATGACGAGACAAAGGCATGGAAGGAACGCGGTGTTGGTGCGTTGCGCATCTTACGTAACCATGAGCTTGCTCTCCATCGTCTTGTGATGAGACGGGACCAAGTGCTCAAGTTATGCGCAAACCACATTCTGACGAAGGACCTTGTTTTACTACCAATGGAAGGATCAAAGAAATCTTTCTTGTGGAAGACGCCGGCCGATGCCTGCGATGGAGACGCCAAAGAACAGATGTTTGCTGCAAGGTTTTCAACGGCTGATGCTGCGGCTGCTTTTTCTACGGCATTTGCTGCGGCAACAACAGGCAAAGAGGAAGACGGCCATGCTGATGACGTCACTGGAGATGTGGTGATGACGTATGCCTATTCACCTTGTGAGCAAACTTTAGCATTGGCCAAGAGACTGCTTCTGCCTTCATCATTCTTCAACATCCTCACCATCCCACAAAACAAGGAAGGCGCATCCACTGTCGCTCAGGTCACTGTCAGGTAAGAAGACACCTTGTGTCATCATCCTAATGACTTCTAGAACATTCTAATCAGAGCTGTAAGTAATCATTACTGAAGTAATTGATTACCGGTAATAGTTACTTTTGTGGTAATTTCTAGGTGCAATCAATTACTTTATCGGCAAAGTAATTTCAAAACTAATAGTTACTTTTTCTGGTAATGAATTACGTCTGGGTGGAATCTAGATTACAGATTACTTTTTCTTGTTTTGATACCTACTTTGGACACTGCTAGCAATTTCCCAGCTATTTTTGGCAACATTTTTTCACCCAATCAACAGTTCGCTGTCCAGCTAATGCTCACTGCATGGCTTCATCTATAGAACTTATGCAGGTTCTCCAGGAACATGTTGGATGCTTACGTTCTTAATATTTTATGTATGAAAAGTAATTAGTAATCAGTAATTATAATTACTTTTAAATCTCAGTAATTTGTAACGGTAATCAATTACTTTGTGTAGCCAGTAACTGTAATAGTAATCAATTACTATCTGAGCTGAGTAATTGTAATTGATTATTCAAATGGCAGTAATTTTACAGCTCTGATTCTAATGAACAACTATACTGAGTACCGATATTTGAATTGAATCCCAATGCAGAGGATTTCTGTGTTCAATCTACGCTCCTATTGGCCCTTGTATAGCACACGTGTGAGAACCATCAGCAGATTGATACGATGGAGGAATGAACGGGCGTTAGCAAGGGCGGTCGAATGCACTTTATTCGTTTGAATGTCGAGCGAAATAATTATATTTTACGATCACCGCTGCTGCGGCATGAAATGATGATGCTAGTGAAACAGACGTTATCTTTAGTGGATTGCGTCTTGATTATGATTTGACGGTTGTTACTTTGCTTGTTTCCTTTTATTGTCAGCTTATCAACCGACACGGACGATGACGTGCGTCATGCTGAGCAGACGTCGATCGAGTCCACTGCGAGCTCCACCGTCACTTTTGCCCAGTTCGCATCGCGAAGCGGAGATCAATTTGTCACTAAGTCCCCGGGTGGCTCGTTCCATGGCGCAGGCGCAATGCTGTTCTCAGGTGAAGCAGAGAGCGATGACCACGCCCCCATTGTACGACTGACTCAAGTTGAGACGACAACCGGCGAAGAAGACCACGATCCGCTGTTCGCGTCCAGGGCCAAGCTGTACCGCTTCACAGACACGCAATGGAAGGAGCGCGGTGTCGGCACCATTAAGATCCTACTGTCACACGTCACGAGACGCGCCCGTCTGCTGATGCGTCGCGATGTCATTGAAAACATTTGTGCCAACCACGTGATCACACAGGACATGGAATTGAGGCCTGGTCAGATGGCCGCTAAGACGTGGTTGTGGCACGCCCCTTGCGATTATTCCGACGCAGTTGAGAAGGCAGAGACATTTGTAATTCGCTTCAAGGATCAAACCGTTGCCGATGATTTCAAGGCACAGTTCGACGTTGCCCGTTCCTACTTTGCAGCTGGAGAAGGTGACAGCCATTTGCTAGACAACACCTCCATTCACAAGGCTGCTGGCGATCTCTCCGTCAGCACGACGTCCTCTTCCGGGGAGGAGGCGTGGAAGCCATCTGCTGCGTGGGCATTAACATGTGACGTCACTTCTGAAGCAGCAGAACAACCTCGCTCGCCTCTTCGCGTTGGATCGAACATCGACTGCTCTGTTCAGACGCAGCATACGGCAATGCGTGTGGCAGACTCAGCGACAATGACAGAGACTGGCCGTGGTCAAGAGACAGGCGAAGTCGAGGTTACCTTTGTCAAATCCCCACCCAAGGCCCAACAATCGAAAGCCAAGGACTTACTGCTTTCGCCTGCGTTTTACAATTGTGACGAAAGCGAGGCGACGGGGGACGACTGCGAGATTGTCTACCACTGTTGCAATGAATCGCCATCGATGATCAAAGCGCAGAGTCTATTGCTGCCTCGACACTTCTACTGTGACACCTCTTCCGCCACGACTCGCGAGGAGCCGACGTTGAGACTGGATAGTGGATTTCCAGCTCTGACCGTCCATTCGCTTGACAGCACCGCAACTTCTAGCGAGAAGACAACTGCAGAGTCACCTGAACATTCAGTAGACCAGGACGATCATCACGTGACCATTGATGCCCGCGATGCGATTGTGACGCTGACACCGCTGGATGAGGTGACAACGGGCGAAGAGCAAGAAATGATTGCCTTCGAAGGCAAAGCCAAGGCCTACCGCTTTGACGCTGTTGGTCGGCAGTGGAAGGAGCGAGGTGTCGGCATGCTGCGGCTGCTTCGAATGCCAGCTACTGAGCGCTTCAGGATAGTCATGCGACGTGAGCAAGTGTTGACCGTGGCAATGAACCACTTTGTCACGCCAGATACCAGCATGCAACTGAAGCAGGGAAGCGACAAAACGCTCGTCTGGTTTGCGCCGGGTGACGTCAGCGATGGACAACCAGAAAACATGCAATTCGCCGTTCGGCTCCAGACCTCCCAGCTAGCACTTGCCTTTCAGCTGGCGGTGGAAGACGCCAAATCACGACGAGCCAGCGACACAGCGATCGTTGATGAGCAACTTGTCATTCCCAGTCCCAAGCAGGAACCTCACACCATCTCTTGGTGTCATGATGGCACGGCGGCAGCAACTACCACCCTGAGCTTTGCTGCCGTTGCTGCCAAGTCTGCTGCTGATTCGACAACGCCAGCATTCTCTGGAGTGGAGGGTGGCGGCTTTGCCGGTGCTGGCAGTGCGCTCTTCAGTCGACGGACAGATGCAAATGACGGCATTGACCCTACCGATCAGCAGGACACAGATCAATTCCAGCCGATTGTACAACTGACTGAAGTAGAAGTAGCCCCTGAAGAAGACCACGACGAAGTAGTCCGCTTCTGTGAACGAGCAAAGATCTATCGCTTCGACTCGTCAAGTAAAAAGTGGAAAGAGCGTGGCGTTGGCGAGCTGAAGTTGTTGGAGCGCGAGTGGTGCTTTAGAAGCCGATTGGTAATGCGCCGTGATCAAGTCCTCAAATTGGCAGCCAACCACGCCCTTGTCAAAGGCATGACGACCGTGCCCTTCAGCATGGGTGAAAAGACTGTGTCCTGGGTAGCACCCATCGACTACGCCGAGGAAGAACTGCTCGATTGCTGTTTTGCCGCGAGATTCAAAAGCGACGCCATAGTGCGACGGTTTGTCGACGTCTTCACGCACCTTTGCTCCGCTCACGCCACTGACGAAACAGCGCAGTCGACGGTTGGCAAGTCCTGTTGTCCTGACGTCACAGCTGCTTTGGAATCGTACGCCAGCAATACGCAGTGAGACTACAACTGATCATCGATGGATTAATAAGACATGGTGTAAACAGAATGTTTATATGCTGCATCTATTTTTCTTTGCTTTCTTTCATCTTGATTATTCTTATTGCTATACAGTAGTGCAGTTGCAATGGGTCCTGGGGCAGGGGCTAGCCGATTCGGGGGTCATACAATGCAACGTGCGTCGCGCCACTCGCTGTTCGTGCAAAGTTTGTCAGGAGCGACTCCTTCAAGTTACACATCACTTAGCGGCTTGGCAATTTCTATCTCTTTGTTGTTTCACTCCGTCTTCTATCCGCCATCTTGGTTGAGCTGTTCAAAGGCAATATCTCGTTGCCAGCGGTAACCGTTCAGTGTCGATCGGCTCTTGATGCCATTTTGAACGAAGAGCGCCAATAGCGTCACCATGACAGCAAGAAACGCAAGGACGATGGCTAAAGTGACCACGCCTTCGAATTCCTGACTGAAGAGAGTCACGTCGAGCCAGTCTAACAACACATCAATCACATGGTTTAGGCGACATCATTGCGTCGTTGACACTAACCTTAAGTAACGTCATTGGCCAAAAGATGACGAGCACGATACCTGGTGATGTGGTCACGTTTAAGCAGGCGCGCGACGAATTCCTGGTCTCTGCGCTCACTAAGCAGCATAGCTCATACGAGGTGGACGACGTCAGGTTGATGAAGGTGTGCTTGACCGTGCCGACTGCGTCGTATTTCTTGCGTCGTACTTCCACGCCGTCAGATGGAGACGTTAGACGTAGTACAACGCTGTTTACCCTGACGTTCTCTCGCGCCGCCACCATCCACGCAACCGTCAAATAGTTGCTCTCGATGCGTGTGACATTCAACGAAATATGGATGTCGTCGTTTCCTGGAATTCAAGAATAGAACGAGGCTGTTAGTGGTTATGATGACACGTGCTTTGTCTGTGCGTCTGTTGTCCAAGGCACCTTGTGTGTCGATCAACGAGTTGGCCGTGAGGAAGATCACCACGTGGGCAATGAGAGAGGCCACCATTTTACCCACGTCCGTTCCTACCATGATCAGTAAGGATAGACCAGCTGAGGCCAAGGGCCTGTGAAACGTATTTGCTTCTCGCTGTGTGTGTGATCATTCCGCCGGCGATTAGAATGCATTCGACCCCCGCGCCAATCGAAGGACGAGATCGAACGTATCGAATGCAATCGATCTCCAGCCAGCTCGCACTGCAAATTGTGAGTGACGCCAATCAGCCATGGCCCTGGGCCGTTTGTGACTAGCAATGCAGCCAGCTCCTTGAAGCCGCCGATGCATTAGATTAGTTGGACATGACGTGACGTCCTTTGAAATTTTCTTTCTTCTTTGTGATTATATTCGACTTGCTTTTCTGTATTGAAAAATGCTATGAAGCAAATAGGAATGTCCTTATTTGTAGATTTCAAATGTTGCAAAACAGAGCACTCAGTAGCAGAACGTAGATGAATCTTTAATTTGGTGGCCTAATCTGTAAACTAACATGTAATAGATTATTACTAAACCGTTTACAGCAGGAATACATTTTAAATTAGCATTTCAGCGTGCGCGCTGATTGGCTGCAGACCCCCGTGATATAGTAGAAGAGGCGACAAGTTAAAAACGGTTGCCGTGACTACACTTGAAAGATGATGGAAACCAGTTATATATGGCAAACAAGGTAAGGCCATGAGCGAGCAATTTGAACGGGTGATTGGGGAATAGTTGCTTGAAACGAGGCAATGCTGTGGATCTGAAGGCCAGTGATGAAGCATTTCTCCTGAACCCAAGAAGCATAACTTCGATGTACTGGAACGTCTTGGCGACAGCAATTTCTTGGGCAATGTCGGTTTGTTCAGTCCGTTGTTATTCTTCGGCGATGAGACATCTTACAGACATGCTCTTACTTCTTCTGGCGGGTAAAGCTTATCAGCTATGACGTAATTCAAAAGGCCTTCACAGCTGGCATTTGCATGCGTCCGTCGCTGGTTACCTTGGCGACAATTGCCAGCGCGTGCCGGTTACAGGTGCAGTGACGAGGTCAGACACAAAGGCTGTTGTCAAGACCTAACTGATGAGCGACGAAGACAATGCCTGATTGGTTCCGGTTGCATGCATGCCTTGCGATGCTGCCTTAGGAAGAAGGGCACATCCACAGAAGCATAATTAAGATTGCAGCAAACGTTTTTGGAGGCCAGTTTTATGTCATGAACAGCAAGCACTCCTTTCACGTGGTTTCCCTCCAACTATGTGTAGACTTTAATGTTCGGATTTAAAAACATGGGACGATGGGCAGCCATGCCGGCTGGTCGATCATTTGAACAGAAGACAATATAGAGTTCATTGTACCTTCTTCCGATGATCAAGCAGGTGGAACGAAGGATAGGAAGAGTGCACAGAGCAGTGTAATTATTTGGATGTTTGCATGCGTCCGTACAGTTGTCGTTCGTTAGTGTGCTGTGGCTGCCTTTGCAGCTGTGTGTGCCAGCTAACGTCGTCCCGCGGGAAAGTCGCCGTCCAACTCAGCGCAAATGGTCTTGGCAGGTCGTTGTCTCCGTCCTTTTGCAGATCATGCGGTTTGTGTATGCACAGGCGCAACTCCAGTCACCAGCCAATCATCGCGCGGACAAACAATGGCCATCCGCACGTGCCGCAGTCAAGCCGATTGGATCGCCTGAGACTCGCCACCTGTTCAAATGCTTTGTACGAACACGAGGCTTGTTGAACTTCAGCAGCGAGTAGAAGAAGTGGTTGGATGATGATGGACGTCAAGGGAACGCCATGCGAGTGATTACAACAGGAACTTGTTGTTGACTCCAGAGTGTTGTTACGCTGGCTCTGTTGCCTTGCGCTCGCTCGCTCGCTGTATTCCATGGTGTCGTAATGCCGGCGTCGATCGCGTCCTTGCTATGCGAGGTTTGACGACGTACGCAGGTCTTGCGGTCATCCTCGTCTTGGCAGGTGAACACGTTCAAGGCGCTCAAGGTAAGCTAGAGACGCACAACTGACATCACTCAGCGCTTTACATCTATTTGACAACATCATCATCATCACTCGTTCAATCGTCACTCGCTGCTGCTGCTTGGCGAATTTATTTCATTCGCATCGACCTTCCATTTCTTGGCCATTATCACTGCCCCTCAATGCTGCTGGTAGAGGACTGTCAATCATGCTTCCTTTTGCTCCGGCTGAGTCATCCAGGCAAATTTACTATAGTTATCGCCTGCAATTAATCTCATTCAGTGAACACGGCAGAGTCACTCTAGAACATTCCATTTCATTGTCAGTTTAACTGGTGAATCTTCTCTAGCTGACGTTATAGCTAGGTGCGATTTGTCTCCGTGACCATCGACGGTCGACTGGGAATGCTGAGTAAACTCATCCCTACCCTGCGCAGTGTTGTTGTTGATGGTTGCTGGTACGTCTGACGCCTGTATGTCGATCCGCAGAGACAGATAAGCAGACCAACACAACTGCTGCTTCTTCTGTAGCTTTGCCCTCTGACAGGTTGATCGCAACGCCAACAATAACACGGAGCGCTAAACTGCTTGTAATTGACAATGGAATAAACAAAAATTATCCCCGTATTAAGCCGCGATAGAGCAAGTCTGACAGTGCAGTGACTCGACTGGAAGCCCCAGACGGCCGAGCAGGCAGTTGATCTTCCTCCGTTACTTCTACTATCTTTCGTGATGTTTCCTAGGCTGCTATGATGATGTGTTTAGTAATAGAGAAAGCTGCGCTTGCTTGGATTTTGAATGGTGATGGAATAACTTTGAGTCGGTCGATGAGGCAATATGGCCGGCAGGGCTGAGCATTCAACATACTCCATGAAGTGCAATTGTTGATTTGTGTTTGCTACTCTTCCGTCCATCGATCTAAAATGTATTTACATATCAAGAAACGTTGTCATCTATTCATGTATTCCAACACCAAATCGAAATCCTCACGAAGTCTCGTTGAGTCTCTTTCTGTAGCATGCGCTGCAGTAAACCTTGCATAGTCGTCTCGTGTGCGAGACCGTGAGTTACAAGAGCGAACATATCGCTGTTATGACGCTGGGTCTGTAGTGATGGGTGGCGATGTACAATGGGCCAGTGAGGCATAATAGCAAACTTAGAGTGCTTCTAGCACCTGGACAGGTTATAGTTGACTTCATTTAGTTGAGTGCTGGAGTCATCGCTTATATTGTTGATTCTGTTCTTGCAATTCAGTCGGTGGCATGCTATCGACAACATGCTTACCGTGTTTACCTTTCTGCTGAAGCAATCACGAGGCAACGGAACTAAGAGCATGCAGATGCCAGGCATGCAAGCACAGTGACGTCATGATTCCAGTGCCGATCATGTCGTGTCTCTTATGGCCTCCATTGAATGACAGCAATGATTGAATGTATAGCACGCCAATGAGAGGCCATTCGGTATCCAAGAATCAAAGCATCTTGGTACTTGTTTCCACTAAGACAGTTTACTATAGCTTTTGTACTGTTCATTGAGATTGATCGTTAAAAATGAGATTTCTTTATTTAGTAAACTGAGAATCAGCTGCGTGAGAAACTGTGGTGCAGGCACATCAGTTGTAGTGAAATCAAGTAACGAATGATGATGTTTACGCGTTTGCAGACGATCTACAACAAACGCTACATTTCATTGAAGAACCTCAAGATCTGACCATTTTAAACACGATTGGCGGCAAACTGCAATGCCGCGTGTCAGCAGTCCCTCCAGCGACGGTGGAGTGGGTACGAGGATCTGGGGAGGAGCCTGTGAATGACATCAACGACTTGCTGTACGTTTGGAACGACGGAAAACTCGTCTTCCATCCATTTCCAAAGACAAAGTTTGATCCGATTGTACACAGGAACGTCTACAGGTGTCGTGCGAAAAGCAGGCTGGGAACGATTCTCAGTACACCCGCCAAAGTCAATGCAGGTGAGCCTGACTTATGATTGTGTGAGGTGACCTTGAGTTGCTGTCGATGCATAGCAACAGTGGATTAGCCGTATGGGTGTGGCTACTTTCCCCCTTCCGATAACACACCCCTAAGACGACGAGGAGAATGTGTTTGAGGAGTAATGACGAATAGAAGACAGCGTTGACTTGAGTAAAGTCATATAATTGGCAAGTACAGTATAGCAGAAGCCTCACCTCACCAAGACAAAATTGCAGAGAAAGTCAGACACATAATCATCATTGATGGTCAGGCACGCCATTTCGTCACGTCTTACATCGGGAAACTAGGCAACTAGCTCTTCTCGCTAACGTGTTGGCAATTTAACAGGCGGGAATAAAAGGAATTTAACAGGCGGGAATAATTTCTTATCTGTGTTGAAGTTACCAACCATAAATGGAAGGTTCCTGTGAAGGTCATCGCTGAATTCAAATTCATTTAAGTAAACTATAACCAAATACTATTCAAATGTTACTATCAAAACAATATGCAAGGGCAGGGAGCAGCTATTTGTACGGTGTGTTGACGTAGATCGCACGTTTCAAAGCGACCCAAGAGATTAAGCACGTGCATGCTCGCCTGACGATTCCATTCGCTAATGGCGTGCGGATTCTTGCTGTGTTTCAGTTCTCGACAAGAAGTTTTCTCCCTTGGCTCGTCACCAGTCTACCATTCGTGGTGGGCCCGCGCTGTTCTCTTGCATTGCCCCGGATGATATGACGTCGTACATTGACGTCATCTCGTGGACAGTCCTAGGTCCATCTGGCCAGCGTAACATCAGACGCGGCTCCTCTTCCAATAATCTCTACGCTTTGGCAAATGGCGACTTGGTCATAGACAACGTCCAGAACAGCGATGCCGATCTGCTCTTCTCGTGTCGAACGCGCAACAGACTTGACAACGTCACAGCCGTCAGTTCACCTGCCCGTCTCTTTGTGCGAGGTTGGCCTCTTATCAAAACAGGTATTAAGGCCGCACTGCAAGCACTGTGCAAGTTGATAATCTTTCACGTTCTTCCCTTCCAGAGCCCGACGGTCCATTCTTCAAGGTGCTACTGTCGAATTCAAATACAACCGTTTCCATCGAACAGACAGTGCTCCTGACTTGCTTGGCCGTGGCTAACCCCAGCGCCACCTACGACTGGCACTTCGATGGAAAAGCCCTCACTTGGACGAACCGAATCACAAGAACGTCAGCTGGTCACGTGCAAATAAAGAATGCACGCTACGACGACCAAGGGAAGTACGAATGTCGCATTCGGAGTGGGAAGGCCGAGCGTCGCATCGAGATCTACCTCGAAGTCAGAGGTATCACCATGACAACATGAAAATCCTGAACCGTCTTATGACTGTGATTCTGTTGATCTATGTGTCACGTGATGTTGTTTCATTGCGACAGATCGAGTGCAGATCACCCAGAAGCCGCAAGGGAAAGAGGTCCCCATCGATGCACGCGTGCGCTTCTCCTGCCAGGCTTACGGCAGGCCCTTTCCAAGTATCACCTGGATGAAGGACGGAAGAGAACTGTCACAGGGAGCCAGGCTGTCGACCAGCGGTAGATCCATGGAGATCTTTTCAGCGCAAACGGACGACGAAGGCATGTACCAATGCATTGCAAAGAATCAATACGAGGTAGTGACGACCGAAACGAGACTAGTCGTTGGAGGTAAGAGGCCGACGCACCAATGCGGTTGCCAAGGCTGTCGTTGCTATACCTGCCCTGCATTGCTTGTACTTCACTGCTGCTGTCTGTTTCGTTTGTCTTCTGTTAGCGTTCAGTCCGACGATAGGAAAGGGTCCTCAGTCGCAGCAAGTCGGCCATCTGTCCTCCATCACTTTGCTGTGTTCGTCCTTCGGCAGTCCCATGCCCCAGGTAAGCTGGCGCCTTGACAACCGTCCAATCACTAGCGATGGAACGACCTACACAATGGCAGAGACGGTGGACAGGCGAGGCACTGTCGTCAGTACCCTCGGCATCATTGGCATTCGCGTGGCATACAGCGGCAGGTACGAGTGCGTCGTCGGGAACAGGGCGGGCGTTGCCAACAGATACGCCGACATCAAAGTGGACGGTAAGCCCACCATCGCCATGCTCATGGCAACATATCACACCGTTGCCATAGCAACAGTTGTAATGATCTAATCACTCTTTTTCCCAGGCTTCCCGGCAATTGTGAACTTCAAGAGGAAGGTGGATGCACTCGTGGGCCACGCACAAGCCCTGCATTGCCACGCCAAAGGCTCGTCAGTGACAGTGATGTGGCGGAAGGATGATGTCACCCTCAAGAACAATGACAGAATCACTATCGCGCCCAACGGCACGCTTGCCTTCAAGACCGTGGAAGAGAGCGACAACGGCACATACATTTGTCAGGCGGTGAACGGCAAAGGGAAAGTAGAAGAAGAAACTGAACTGAAAGTGTCAGGTGATGGTCGCATGGCAACGGATTGACGCTCATGCGCAGTATGAATGACTCCCTAGTAGCAGCATCCGCATTGACGCTTCTATTTGACCTTGTTTTCCTTCAGTTCCTCCGACCATAACCCCTTTCCAATGGCAGCCAATCACTGTTGATCATCGGGCCCAGTTCGTATGTACCGTCCAAACTGGAACGATGCCCATCAAGATCACGTGGTATTGGAACGGCAACGACATCACTGACGACCTCGGCATCACCATCACGCATTCGCAGTTCTCGAGCTCGCTGATCTTCGCCTCTGTGAAGCAGGAGCATCGTGGCAGATACACGTGCCTCGCTCAAAACAACTTTGACTCTGCCTCTCATTCATCTGTTCTCGTGGTCAATGGTGAGTGGTTGCTTTGCAGTCGCGTGTTTCGAGGTGTTACTTACGCTGTAACTCAGAGGGACGACCATTCTATATAATATTGATTTCTACATGCAGAGAAACCCAACTTCACGAAGGCCCCGAAAGATCACTCCGTCCTAGAGGGCCATCCAGTGTCGTTGGGCTGCTCTGCGGTAGGGTATCCTACCCCACAGGTCACGTGGTACAAAGAGAGGGATGACGGGACGGAAGCGCTTGTTCAACTCGGCCCTGAAATCGAACAGATGGACAACGGCACTCTGCACTTCGATGCAATCCGCGCCCACGACGCTGGCAAGTTCTTCTGCGAGGCATCGAACGGCGTTGGAGTGGCCAGTAAGAGGCAGGCAACAGTGTTGGTCAACGGTAAGCAACAACAACAACAACAACAGCAACAACAATAACAATAACAACAATAACAATAACAACAACAACAACCCTCCCTATCCATGGTTAAAGATATCAGTATTGTCATGACCCCCAGACTTCAAAGTAGCAAATGCTTGCTCCATTCTTCTTTCCAAGGCCTATTTTCGTTCCTATTTACTCTTCAAATGTTTAACTTCTTACGAACCATCTCTTCTCATGGATGCCTATCTTGCTTACATCAGACCCATAGTTGAATCGAATACACAAATATAGAGCCCTCAGCTGTTGAAGGATATTATGTCTGCTGAAAAAGTAACGCGGATATCACCAAATGAGTCTGCTTCGTATTCAATCTTCGTGATATTCCACGAAGAGAGAGACTCTCAAAATTATATCTCGAATCGTTAGGGCTCCCTTGAATGAAATTTGATTTACATCTTGTTTAAGGAAAGAAAAAAGATTGTGCAGATGATCTGTTTTCTTTCGTTGTAAGTCGTCACCTGATTCCTGCTGATGGCTTTACATCCTTGTCACCTTGAACCAATGGCATCAAGCTGTTAACACTCGTGCTCGTATTGACTTTGTATGTATGATTGTATCAATTGGCTGCTAACTGTCGCAAATGAAAAATGTCAGTTCCCTTGGGATCTCGAAGATCTCATGAAGTGAGCACTGTCAATCCAATCCGTGACCTCGGCCAAAATATTTACTTCTGACTCAAACTTTTGTAGGCATTGTGCTGCTACTGCTGCAAAGCAAGGTTCAACTCTTCAAATGTTTTACTTCTGGCACTATAAATTTATTCTAAATGCTTGTGTATGATCATTTCTTGAGTCAAGCTCACATCTTTGTAATCCCTACCTTTTAACGGATATGAAAGCTTTGCAAAAAATTCAAAGTAAATTTACAAAACAAATCAAGTTAGACTTGCACATGATATACAGAGTTCTTTGCGGTGTGGTGGATCTGCCTGCGAACAATCTGCTCTGTTTATAAGACTGCAACTACATCACTCGTTGTAATTCAAAGAAACTAAAGCCTCAATCTAATCCAGCAAATAATTTTAACTCTCTATTCCTTCAGCAGTCGAGTCATTCCCTGATGGAATTTCCTTACAGATAATGCTGTTACATCTGTCTCATTTTCTGTCCTTAAACGTCACATATATTCTGTAAATTTATCGCCCTTTTGCCAATGCTACTATAGGTTGCACCTATAGTGAAAATAATATTATTTTTGTTTTTTTTCCCTGTGCTTGCCTGTCTATATCAAACTCAAACTGAAACAAGACCTGTGCTTGAGTGTTAAATTATAGTTTTTGACAAATAAATCAATTTTTGGTCTTCAATAACAACAACAGCTGCTTCTGAATCTATTCGCATCTCTTTTAGTTCCAGCGAGGGTTGAAAGCGCCGGCCGTTCGCCGTGGGTTAAAGCGCTGAAAGGCAAGGAGGTCAAATTGAAATGTTCGGCCGTCGGGACGCCAGCACTAGACGTCCGCTGGTACAAAGCCCACAAGCAGATATTCTCCGGTGGTAATTACAAGATCCAACTGTCAACGGCGCTCTTCCGCAAGCCTACCATGATCAACTCGACGCTGCAGCTGAGACAACTGAATCGACAGGACAACGGTGCCTACTATTGCCAAGCGACTAACATCCACGGAAGGGACTCACTCAAATTCGAAGTGACCGTGCTCGGTGAGTGCAATTCGAATCGTTCGCCGTTCCTTCCGTCTCATCACGTCCGATGTCTCATTCTGATGATGGTAACATTGCAGAAAAACCCGACCCCGCGTCGGCTGTGGCAGCCACCACCATCCGATCGAGGTCGATCACTTTCGTATGGACTGCTGGTTACAACGGGAACTCCTACATCACATCATACCGCCTGGAGAGGAGGCTACTCAGTCGCGACACATGGCAGGCAGATATTTACCATGGGAACGGCACGTCCTACGAAGTAAAGGGACTGATGCCGGGTCGATCGTACGTCTTTCGAATCTCTGCCGGCAATACTATTGGCTACAGTATTCCAAGCCCTTTGGCGACGCTGAACACAGCTGAAGAAGGTATGATCAGTATGCGGCATTGTAGGATGGTATCGGCTTGATCGTCAGTCAATCGCCGCCCGTTCATAATTGACGTGTTTGTTGATTTTCGCAGCACCGAGTGGTCCACCGCTGAACATGACTGCCGAGGCGATTGGAGCCGAGAGGATCCAGGTCAAGTGGAGGGTGAGCACGTGACTGTACGCTAGGTGACATGTGACATCGTGTGAGTGTGTTGTTCAATTCGTAGCCAATATGAGCAGCCCTGCTCGTTTACATTGGGACGAATAATACAGAACAAACAAACTATACATTTACACATAACGAACTACAGGACATGCTACAATTAAACATAAAGAATTAAACACTAGTTTAACATAATTGAATACAATATACTGGATGTTCTATTTTTAAACATTAAAACGGGGGAACCTCAGCTATCTCAACCAATTCGAATCTAGCAGCGCTTTTTTCTCCCAATCGAGAGCTGTAATGTGTTTCCAAGCTGAATTCTTAAACTGTTCCACTGCTGTATCTTTAAGAGAGACTGGCAGGTGGTTCCACACTCGCGTAGCGACTGCTACAAAAGACCATTGCATCGAGAGAATGCGGCTCTTTGGTGCAGTTAATTAAGCGGATTGGTCTGTCTGAGTTGTAGTGACTCCTGCTAATTTCGAACAGTGCGTGAATGGCAAGCGGAGATGACGTTTTTAAAGTTCGGTGAACTATGGATGCGATCTTTATTAGCCTCCGTGTATCAATATCGGGAGGTTTGGTGCTGCATGTGTCCTGCTTTTCATTTTGGGGGCCAAAGAGATGACGGATGGCTCTTGATTGGAAACATTTCAGTCTCGCTATGTCGGATTTGCTCAGAGTCGTGAAGAGTAAATTACAATATTCCAGATGTGGACGTATATAGGTGGTATATAATTGAAGGGACAGCTCTGGTGTCAGAGAATATCTAAATTGCCGTATTTGGTGGAGCGATACGTTTGCTTTCCGTAAGCATACCTTCAAATGTCCTTTCATGCTGATTTGCATACGTTTGCTTTCGTGTGAATTTGCATTGATGTCCATTTCATTGTTCCTCTTCTCAGGAGCCGGCCCTCGAACATCGCAACGGCCAACTGCTCGGCTATTACGTCACTTACTTTCCCACCTACCATCCCGTGCAAGATGTTCGCAATGACACGTTGCTAAGCAGCAAGACGCACCAGTACACCATGAAGAATCTTCTGCCGCACACGACCTACTCGATCTGCGTACAAGCATTCACGGCCGTAGGGGCTGGACCCCCGTCGCCAAGTAGACACGTCAACACACTCGAGGGAGGTTCGTGCTAGCAACATGAGTGACTATCTTTTGAGCAGCGCGTGATTTTCAGATGATTGAATGTGCTTCTCTATTTGTCACGTGATACAGTGCCCAGCATCGCGCCACAGGCGGTCTCGATGACGGCCAGCGGCTCAGAGAAGATCATCGTCGAATGGAAGCCACCCCCGTCATCAAGCCTCAACGGACTGCTGCAGGGTTACAAGGTCATTTATGAGGAGGTCGAGCGAAAGCAAGTCTTTACCAAGGTCATCCTCGCCAATGAGTACGCCACATTGTCTAGGCTCAAGAAGTACACTCTGTACAAGGTGGCCGTGCTCGCTTTCACCAAGGCTGGCGACGGCACTCTCAGCCCCTACAAGCAGATCAGGACTGGGCAAGACAGTAAGACCCTGTCGCACAATCAGCCATTCTCATGTTGTTGAAGCAATTAGTTGTCATCTTATCGTCGCTCTTCTTTTGCAGTCCCGGGGCAGCCTGAGGATTTCCAATCGGTGCCGTCCACCCCAACCGAAGTCATGGTAACCTGGCACTCCCCTCTGGAGCCGAACGGTGTCATAGTAGGTTATACGCTGTACTATAAAGAGAAAGGTGACGTCAATCATCCACAGAACGAGATCTCTCTGCCTCCTAATCAGCGCTCGTACCCGCTACGAGGCCTGGTGATTGGCAAAGTCTATGAGCTATGGATGAAGGCCAAGACGTCGGTCGGTTCAGGCCCTGCGACCCGCAAAATCACCACATTCACAATGAACGAAAGTAAGCTGAATTCTATTGTGGCTTTTGGTCTTATTATTATTGTTGTTGTTGTTGTTGTTGCTCGTCTACCTGGAAGCGGTGCTTCACTAACCAACGTGCTGTTGCGTTGTCCGTGCATTTAGTTCCTGCCCGCATCTTGACCAACGCGACCACGATAAGGGCCCATTTGGATGCTGAAGCCACCTTGCCTTGCCTCGCAGTCGGACACCCGCGTCCTTCTGTCTCTTGGTATTTCAAGGGCACACAGATCTTTATGAAGCAAAGGCGATGGGTAGCAAATGACGGCAAACTGAGGCTGAAGCAAGTCTCGCTTCTCGATGGCGGCCACTACAATTGCTCCGCTGTCAACAGCTATGGCTTCGATTGGAATATCGTGTCGTTGGTCATCCAAGGTAATCCCTAGCAACGGTTACAAGCTACCATGGCGATTCCTATTTCCATAGCAACCATTCGATAGCATCTGTTGTGTTTCTATTTCAGTTCCTCCTGCGGTACCTCGTCTAGATTCTCTGCTGTTCGTTGGCAACGTTTCTCTGAATGCCAGCTGGACAGTGACGTCAGATGGCAACAGTCCCGTCACTGCATTCCATCTGCAATACACGGTGGATCCAGAGAATGGATGGCGCATGCGCAATCTGCCACCCGATGTTAGATGGACCATGTTTGATCACTTCAGGGGAATGCTGTACTTGAAGATTGCGGCTGAGAACGCTGTCGGTACTGGCATGTTTAGTAACATTGTGAAAGCGAAGCTGACTGACAAGGGTGAGTAATCCACTCTCGTCCCATTCTGCAGTGTTCCATTGTACAGCCTACTGTGTTAATGATTCTCTCTCTCCCTCTTGCATTGTAACAGGACTGGTGACAACTGTTCTCTCTGGCGATGGTAGCTTGTTGTCAAACCAACGAAACGACGGGGCTGGCAAAGAGAGCATTGTGGGTCCCGTTGTGGCTTGCATCGTCATCATTCTCGTCGTTTGTACTTTGGTACTGATCATTGCATCATGGGATAGGGACCTGAGGGAATTCAGAGGCGAGTTGCTTGGCAGCACCGTGCACACGTCAATGCCACAATGATTCTTGTGTATAATGATGATTACATTGTGTTCTCGCACGAGCGCAGGTCCAAAATGCTACCGGCTTGCCTTCTTCAGCTGGTGCGACAAACGACGTCAGTACTTGAGCGAATGCGAAGGACCGTACAGCGAACCGACGCTACCTTGGCCGTGGAACGTACCGTAAGTGACCGCTCTATTGTTTGCAATGGCCGCAATGGCCGCCTCCGGTGAGTGATAAATGGATCTGTTCTCTTGTCCAGAACTCGTCAGATCCTCGACGGACCACAGCTCAGCATTCCTCGTCTCTTGAATCACAGCGAACAGTTCGGCGTCTCCTCAATCACTGAACTTGAATTTCTGACCAACATGGTTCATCCACTTCACAACGGCACCGCCGACAAGATGGATGACACATTCGACGCCCGCCGACCCACTTCCAAGGGCAGCCAGGCAAGCAGCCGCTCCTCTTTCATCTATAAGTCTGCCTCAGAGGTCAACGAGCGCGAGCCACTCACCAGAAGAAACTCCAGTCCTGACACTCGTGGCTTTCGAACATTGCCTTATGGACAACAACAGAGTCCCGTTTTAAATGGTATTCCCTGCAAACAGGAGGAGACAGACAATTTCCAACTAGAGAGCAGAAACGGCGTTGGTCCTCCGGTGGTGCTAGTCGAAGCTGCCGATTTGTTTGCAGCCAACCCAGCAGTAACTACTGTCGGCTCGAATGACCGTCACGAACTGACCTATTCGCCAGCCAAACGGAAACTGGTTCGTAAGACGGCTGATCGTGCCGTTGACCAGCGGCTTGAGGCCTTGAGGCTTGAGCACGACAGCAGCAGCCGTGGTACGCCCCAGGACCTGCGCGTTCTATCCCGCAACAAGGCCATGATGATCAAAGAGGAGATGCGCAGGCGCGGAGCTCAATCTTACGACTCAGTCTCCTCGACCTGCAGCTCGTCCAGGGGGGAGTTAGTAAGAGCGTATGAGTTTGGCAAAAAATATCAACTGCAGAACTACGCCATTCCGTCGTTTCCATTGGATTCGACCCTTGAGAGACCTGACGAAGATGATGATTTCGAAGACCTCGGCTCCATTTGTGACTTCTCATCGTTGCCAAGGGACATGAATGACTGCCGAGTGTTTATACCAATTCCAGTCCGCTCGCAGCCTCTCATTGACCACAATGAAGGCAATGAAAGTGAGACAGCCTCAATAGCATCAATGAATGGTGAGCATGCGCAGTTGGATCTTGGTCTCACCGCAGAACACGACGAGTCACTTGTGTAATTATAGTGAGATCATTTGAGCGACCGCGCGGGCAGCCGGATTCTGCGGCCTTGACAAGAGAGAGAGACAGTCTCTTCCGTGCTGCTGGTGAGATAATCAGAATTTTCATAATTAGTCATCTTCTTTTAACGCAATTGAACAGTACTCTTCATAAGAATTGATTTTGTAAAATAGATCGTCAATGAAGCATTGGCGAGACCGTGCGGTGATGATTCAGTGGCCGCGGGCCAATTAGGCGGCAGCAAAGGCTTGCGGCCAACCTGACATGCGTTGTTGTCGTAATCGTTTTCGTGTTTGATTCGATGAACATAAATAGTAGTAATAATAATAATATTTGATAGGCAAGCACAGGAAAATACAACTACTGAATCACTATACAATATGTTATGAATAACAGTCAAATAGTATTACATTTTAACCTGAAGTACATACCCCTTCTCAAATGCCCAAGGAACAAAAGTAGGCTTCGAAATGTACAAAGTGGTGAGACGGATAGTAATGGAAGGAGCCCAGAGTAGAGGAGCCCAGAGTAGAGGAGCCCAGAGTAGAGGAGCCCAGTCAGTTGACCTGCTATGATTATTATAGATTTGCGTTGGCGGCACCGAGAACATTGATTCACAAGGTCACAAGCGCCAGTGCCAATTTGCCTTATAAATCCTTCCAACAAATACGAAAATGAGTAAATGTCACTTTATTTAATGAGGGAAGCCCAATAAGCCAATTGCTTGTCTCCCTTGAAGCCTTCGACAATTAAGACCACAGAAGACAACGAATATATGTGTCGGATGACCCGGGAGTCGAACCCGGTACACCTGACTGGCAGCCACACATGCTAACCTCTCTACCACACCCAACAAATCAGTTGCTGACACAAATTCAGTAACAATGACCCCTAAAACGTGCCTCAAAGTGGACAAATTATGAATTTATTCATCTCAAGCAATTCGTTATTACTGGCAGTAAGCTATTGTTTAGCATATTGAACGACACGTGAAAGACCAAGCAGAACGGAGATGGAATTATCCATTGAACCACCGGAAACCAAAAGCTACATCTGCAGTTCAGATGATCTGCTTGTGATACGTATGCAGATAGTTAAGACACGTCATTGTACCACATCCATTGGATAAAATGATATTCGGTTTATTTGTATTTTCGTTTAAGCATGTCTATTCACTCTCTACCAGAGCATGCTAAGCATTGTACGCTGGCACCAACATAGACAATTGATATCTATTGACTATGGTACCAATAGCGGTTTGAAAATGTCATACAGATGAAAGCAATTTGCAAATTGTGAGGCATAATGTCAAAACTTTTCGAGCTTGGACCCACCTAACAGTGCAAAACGGTCCCCAGCTGTAGCTCCAATGAACTCTGGTCATTGCTTAAAAATAGGCTTCTTCCAACTTGATTTTGCCC
>OFHS01002546.1:0-20479 GCA_900245855.1 Calvadosia cruxmelitensis | reverse complement strand
CGTGCCTGTAGTTTGGAGTGATGATGGGTCAGCTGTGTGCGCCCATGAATACAAACGAGTGATGCCGGGTCAGCCATGTGGCGCCGGAGAAGATGTTTGTTTTTAGAAGATATGTAATATTTTATTTTAGATAGTGTTTCCATTTGTGTGCATAGGTAACTTGTGATTTTAAGATCAGGGTGCAATGTAATGTCGTAATATCGTTTGTCAGTGTGCCTGTTGTTTGTCACCCGCTGCGACGTTGAATGTTTCCATGTAAGGTGTAATTTATGTGTTGTTCCGGTGTTGTTGTGAAATATATTCAGTGATCGCATAGTCGTTGAGCGAGGTGGTCGCTCGCATTGTTCTTGATGTCTCTCTCCCTTCTGTCCCTTGACTGATGATGTTACAGGTGCGTCTAGCTCAACGGCAGATCAGTGGACCGGCAATCCATAGGCCAAGGGTTCGACTGCCAAGGCGCACCACATTTTCTGTACTTTTCGCAATCTCGGTTTCCAACACACCTATTTATAAAGGTCATTTTTGTTATGTCCGGGAGGTGACCGTTGTAGACAGGTTTCACTTTATTATGATAATTATTCGCACTCCCTGAAAAATATTGTATCTTAAAAGTGCTCACTGTTAAATATAGCCAACAACGTGGTACAGTTGACTAAAAACTAATTAACAATGTAATGAAGATTTGAAAATGTGCTTTCTTCCATATGACCCAGCTGGGTTTTAGACAACGAAAGCGATGTAGCGCAAACAACATTCTCTGGTAGTAGATAAGAATCGTCCGTTGAAGGAATGACGAATCATGATTTATTACTTTTATAATGACTCTGGGAAGGCAACAGCAAACAGTGCTGATATATAGTTCATTAGTTCTGTACAATCGTGTGTGACCTAGCCAGGGGTGGATTGACTAGATTTATTTTCTAGTTCGCTAAAACTAGAACTAGTTTCGAATAATACTAGTTCGCTTAAGCTAGAACTAGTTCTCAAAAAAACTAGTTTGTTAGAAACTAGAACTACTTTTTCTCAAAACTAGTTCGCTAGATTTTTTCGCTAGAAATTAGTTTTTGTCATATGCACGCAAAAATCTTAGACACAAGTAAATCAGCAAAATGAAGGCCATAAGCACAAACTCATGTTATTGAAACTTACAAGATTGATACATATAAAATTCTAGGGCATCACAACGGATCCCGAACTGGACAATTATACTGGGTCCCGTGACAAACATTCCGGGAACTGTTCCTGTTTCTGTGAAAATTCTTCTGAAGGACTTCCCTGAAAACCCTCTGAAAAGTCGTTTTAGGAATTGCCTCTCCTACAGGTCTTGGTTGCATGTTAAAAAGGTTGCAAATCTCAAAGACGCGACAGCGATCTCCGTCGCGTTGCTGTTTGTCTACATTCGTTGTTTGGCTTTTGAAATTCAACACCTATTCATCATTCGATCCAGCTATTGTTCCGAGTGTAAAGGTCACACCATATCTTTTGATTGGAAATCCATGTAAGCAGCTGTGCATGAAAACGATCAAAGCACGTGCTTTCGGCGCTCCGTAGAGCCATGTGACTAGCGATTAGTTACAATTCTTTCTGATTCTAGCGAATTAGATATCTGGTTTGAAAACTAGTTCGCTAGAACTAGAAATTAGTTACTGGAAAAACCAGTCAAAAACTAGTTCGCTAGTCTAGCGAACTAGTTTTAGTTCGCTACTATCCACCCCTGGACCTAGCGGCTAACCTGTTTGTTTCTGAGCGAGTCCGGTTAATCAGATTCCCAATTATATGATGTTTCATATAAGCAAAAATCATTTCAAAATCGATTGTAGTTTCCTCTGCTCCCCGCTTTAATATCCCGTTTTCACTTTTTCAGTTATTTAAATTAAGAGTTTCCTTGGATATTCGATTATTCAGTTAATCGTATTCGCCTGTGTATTCGATTTCATACTGAAGATATCATACTGTTTTCTTCCGCTTATCAATCACACCCCAGTTCTGATTATCAAATTGCAAAAAAACAACAAATTGTAATCACATACCCATACTTTTCCTGCATATGTTGTATTCCATTTCTAAGCCAAGATTTAAACTTTCAAAGTGTGACCTTTACGCGCTGGAATACGGCGCAGACGAGACTGAAACTGAACATTTAGCCTGTGGTCAAATGCTTTGAGATTTATATATGACGTACAATGATATCTTATGCCTTCTTTTTTATTGCAGTGGAGGCAGACCAAAGTGCCCTATAGATAATGCGATATTGACATCGGAGGACGTAAGTTTAACAATCAAAGTACAAATCAGCATATCTGTGTGCCACAGTAGCAATTTTGCTCAGAATTTGAATTGCTTGTCATGAGGGCTCAACGGCTGGAAACTGCTGGAATGCTTTTCATTTTAGGTGATGATTGTTGTTTATAGAATACGGTATTCCGTATGAACTAGCCTCAATTCCATATCTGTGTGATTGTGATATCCATAAAATTATGCAAGTATGTAGCGCTTCTTATTAAAAGATGCTACAGTATAACCTCATTAATATCTTTATGGTTTTCCAGTTACAAATCATATCAATAACTTGCATGCTGTCTTGTTCATTTCTAATATCTTTTCGCCATGGACGTTTCCATATGCCGTTCTTATGGCTTTGCAGCAGGTTCAACAGGATGGCTAGCTGCTTTGGACAAAACTGATACCTCAAATATGTACTCAAAAGATATTTCGATAAAACAGCGGCTTCATTGTAATTCAAGTTTCACTGTTCTAGATTTCAAGTAATTTCTTGAGATGAAATTTTAGATCGTTTAATGTTTTTAACCTATCGATATATACATGTCCGAAAAAAGAATTATAGAAGCAAAGATACTGTATTGTTAGCTCCTCATGAAGTGTTTACTACAAAGAAAATTGTTGTTTTACTTAGTCTAGTTAATAACCACCTCGCTTTGTATCCATTTTTAATCTGCAATAAAGAAGCAAGTTCAACTGCACAGCATGTGGAGAGGCTGTTTTGAATGCCTGTGTTCAAAAAGCTTTGATATCGAACAAGCGGCCGTGTCAGCATAATTTTTTGAGGTAATCGACACCTTTCAAGAGCACTACAGTATAACCCGTTTAAGCGCAACTCGGTTAAGCTTTAAGCTCAAAACCCGTTTGTCTGCAAACAACTTGCTTTGTTCCGATTTTATTGCGTACAAACCCCCTTAATCGATTCCTGATAAGAGCAATTCATTTTAGAGTGAAACTCGCTTATTTGCAATTAATTTTCAGTAAAAATAGAAAAATACTTGCTTAAAGTTGGATTTCGCCGAGTGGGAAAGCGTCACAATGCTGGAGGATTTTGCATCTGAACAGTACGTTCAGCATGCTGTAACGCAGAATAGCATTCTTGCTTACTTTTCATTTTTGTAAATATTTACATTTTCTGGCATCTTGTTTGCCGTTAATTTCATATTCTATCTAGTTTTGCACGAACCTATTATTTTGAAGAACTCGTTTGTTTTTATCAATTTCGGATATGCGCGATTTCGGTTAAGAGAAAAGGATATCTTTGGCAAATTACTTTTGCACTTAAGCGGGTTACACTGATAATAAATGCCTGGCTATTATTGTTTATTATTTCTGCATTTGAATGTGTTCCGGTTAAGATCATTTATCTATTTGTTTCTTTCAGTTGTTTCCTGATAACTTTACGAAACGCGTGATTTTAAAAATGAAAACATGGTGCAGAAATCATAGAACAAAAGGCTGCGTGTGGAAAAACGAGCTCCGGCTGCTACAGGTAAGCAACCCCTGCATTAATCGAAATCTCAAAAATCCAGTTAATGTACTGCATGCAGCTCTGTTGTCTAAGGGGGATTAGGTTTCATTTTCTTTTTTGAAGGATTGGATTAGTGTAATCTATTCGAACCTGAATTATTCATTTGCGACTCGATTCTGGATAGATGATTCGAAAGATTTTGTTAATATGTATAAAATTCTCGTTTTGGGACCAAAAGTCTTCATTCAAGTGCTTGTTGGGATAATTAGACAGCACTGCGCTGTTCAAGCATTGAGAGACTCTGCTTCCTCCTCTTTCAATCTGTTACAGTCAAACCTGTATTAGTGGCCACCTCTAGGCCTATAGAGCAGCTAACTGTGTATAAAGGCCACTCTTCGTAACCCCAAAACAACACTTTCTATAGAAATCAACCTGTACAGAAAGGCCACCTGTTTATAAAGGTCATTTTCCTCAGGTCCCAAAGGTGACCATTATAAACAGGTTTCACAATAGTGGAAAATTGTGTTCCAAGGCATATAGAGCCCTATTTTTGTTTCTGCTACTGCATATCTCAAACAATTAACTGCTGATGCAATTCAAGAGAATCAAAATGTTTGAATCAAATGGAATGATGAGCTGTTGAATAGTTGATTTTCCAAATTCAATCAAACAGCATCCCTACGGTAAAATCATGAAATGCGAATGTCGTACTCATTGTGGCTTATATTTAATGATGTTGACCTTCAGACCTTGTAACATTTTGCCTTGTTTGGTCGTTGTTTGATTTGTTCTTCTCTCTGTCATTAACTACAAACTTAGGCCCACCTTGAAGAGTGTCCCTTTCACAATGTTATCTGCCCAGGTGGTTGTGGATTGATGATTGAAAGACAAAACTTACCTGATCATTTAGACAACATTTGCGCAAAGCGACTTATCACCTGCACATACTGCAAAATCGAGTCTCCCTTTGACTGCAGTGAAGTGAGTTATAATTATTTCCAGCATTTTAATTATGTTGATTGAATTGCATATCTTATGGTTGAATTAACGCTACATTCGAACTTGTTTAATATCCGCCCTTCGTACAGACCAAAAGTGGGATATAAAGCAAGGTGGGATATTAACCAGACTAAGTATAAACAAGCTTTTCCTTTGTTTTAACATAGCATCGTACGATTTCAGCAACAGCAAAAGAGAACATCTCAGTTAACAACAATTATTGAAGATTAACGTTAGTTATAACAGTAACGCAACTAACCACTGGTTAGTAACCAGTAACTAACTGACTAAGGAATGACATGTTATCTGAGTTTCTCAATGCAAAATGTTCCGGAAAGTTTTCATATATTGTAAGATATCCTTAGAACGGGACACTAAGCGAGTTTCGCAGGAAATTTGAAAGAAATTAACGGGATATTAAACGAGATGGGGTACAACGGAGGGTAGCCAGCCTGTCCGAAGGCTTGAGAGCACAGATTACAAGAGAACGACATTACATCATCATCATCATCATCATCATTTCAGAAGAGGAGGTACTCCATAGTATCAATGCCTTAAAAAACAATAAATCCCCTGGTGCTGACCAAATTTGACCTGAAATGATCAAGACAACGGCAGATATTTTCTTAAAAACATACGTGAATATTTTCAATAAGATCCTTTCTCTTGGCTATTTTCCCTCTGTATGGAAAGAATCCATCATTTTGCCTATTTTTAAATCAGGCAGCAGACTTGACCCGTCAAATTACCGTGGAATAAGTTTAACTAGTGTTTTAGGAAAATGTTTTGCAAGATTCTACACAGTAGACTTTCTAATTTTCTACAAAGTAACAGAATTTTGAGTAAGTTACAGGCTGGTTTTCAACCGAATAAACGTTCTACTGATCATCTTTTTTGTCTCAAAACTATTATTGCAAAATATACTAAACAGAACAAAAGCTTTACTCCTGCTTTATTGACTTGAAAAAGGCCTTTGACTCTGTTTGGCACAAGAAGAACAATAGACAAGGTGCAAATGATGCCAACGGGGACCATCACGAACAGCGGACGATGAACAGGATGTGACGTGCAGACAACATAGCGACAAATGAAGACCAACAACTTGCACACTGTGATTTTATACTTTGACGATGCAACAAGAACAATAGACGACGTGCAAACTATTCCAACGGGGACCAATCATCACGAACAGCTAACGAAGAACAGGATGCGATGTGCAGACAACATCGCAACGAAATATAAGACATTTATAGTGACTGACGGAGGCTCCGATTGGTGGTCTGAGTGCTGACGTAAATGCTTGGTGAGACTGCCACACAGTCAAACCTGTATTAGCTCCTCTGTTGAGCTACCTCCTGTGTTTAAAGGCCACTCTCCATAGCCCCAAAATGACACTTTCAATGTACATCAACCTGGCCGGAAAGTTCGCCTGTCTGTAAAGGTCATTTTCCTCAGGTCCCAAAGGTGACCATTATAGACAGGTTTTACTGTAGTGGTAGAGTGTCCTTAGTGTAACTTGTTTCTATGAATGAATATGAGTTGACTCCTTTTGTCATGTAGCTCACAATGTTCTCCGTGGGGCCTTTAAGGGACACTGACCACCTAGCCGCTCTATAGAGGTGGGCACTAATACAGGTTCGACTGTATCAATACTTCAGGATTTTCCATACTTTCACAGCCAGATCGATGTTATGATTTGATAAATATTTGATAATTTACTGCTCGGTGCAGTAACCAAGTGCTATGGATGATTGCCCCTATTGATGGAGTTGACTTGCCTAATGTATAACAAATGCTATTGTTTGTGTTGTACTAACAGGCTCACAAGGAAATCTGTCTAAGTTTTCCCGTTCCTTGTCCAAACAATTGCAGCAATACTGAGTTGACTCGCGGCGAGGTGAGCGATCTATAAAGTGGGCCTGTTTTACTATGCCAGTTGCTTGCTTATTGTTAGAAATCCCTTTAATACTGATAGTTGTGTTACCATTACATTCCTGATGCGCTGTCATGAGCACCCCTACCACGCGAGAGAGGTGAGGATAACAGTGAGCTAGTCCTCTGTGAAACCGAAATGCACACACACGTAGCAACCGTGTGCGTAGCAAGTTGTCAGCTTCAGCTGTTTGTTTACAATCACAGCGTCACTACCAACTTAAGCTTTTAGCTTGTTTTGTTCTTGTTTTGAAACTAGCAAAGTAGATGTTTTTAGCTATTCTAGCAACTAGTTTTTTAATAGTTTTTTTGTTTTCTAACTAGTTTTCATCTCAACTATTTTTTAGTTGTGTAGTGTTCTATGTCACATGATCCTTTGTCTCATGTAATATCTTCCTGTCTACTGTACTTTATATTGTTCCATGTTTTGGGTTGAAAGATTTAGTATTGAGTTGACAGTGCTGTTGAGTGTAGTGATTTGTGTTCACAAGCTATCGTGTCCTTTTTTGCTAGATTGAATTGAAATGGCAATTAGATTGTCTGATGTAAGTAAGAGCTTCTCTGGGAGGGAGGAGCAGGATGTGGAAATGTGGTTGGAGAAGATTGAGCTTGTGGTTCGCCTTCAGGACGTGAAGGATCTATCGGCTTTTGTACCGTTGTTTTTGGAGGGTGCAGCGTTCGCTGTTTATCAGCAACTCTCGGCAGAAGTTAAGAGCAGCTATTTGGCAGTTAAGCAGGGATTACTCAACGCATTTGCTGCCAATCAATTTGCTGCTTACGAGCAGTTCCAAGGGAGAAAGTTAAAGGCAGGCGAGGCAGTGGACGTTTACCTGGCCGACTTGAGGCGGCTCACTAGTTTGTTTGGTGCTTCTAGTGACGAACTTTTAAAGTGTGCATTTGTGGTAGGGCTACCAGAAACGACGTCACAACAACTGCGGGCATTCGCAAATGTGGCAGCAATACCTCTGCAAGAGGTGGTGGAAAAAGCCAGAATGCCTATGACGAGCAACCAGTCAAATGATGCGTGTTTCATGGCTAACACTCGGGGTAAGCCTACCCCATCCAACTGGCAGACTACCAAGCCGCAGCTGCCATTACATGCCGCTACGTGTTACCGTTGTAACCAGTCAGGACACATTGCGCGTCACTGTCCTGCACCCAAACCAGCGGAAAACTGATGTGGGGAGGGTTGGCAGGAGCCAGCGTCCTCCCCTCAATAATTCGTTTGGCTCTCCCAATGGTGTCTATATACATTAATGGTCGTTCCACTCAAGCTCAATCGTCCACTCCTCGTTCGTTGAATCAGCAATACCACCTGCCCGTGATCCGGATTGTCGTTGCATTACGCTATTGGACGGTAGCAAAACCTGGTGTTCTCCTGCCCCTGATGTCAAGTTCTCCATTGCTAATCTGGAGCTACGGCGCCCATGCCTTGTCAGTCCCGTGTTGGTATCCGGTGTTTTATGTGTGATTGGAATGGATATCATTGCAGTTCTCGGTGGGGTGCATGTCGATGCTCAGAGTCAAGTCTCTTTTCCTCATTTGCCGAGCAAAGATGCCAGCACTTCTCACCTCGCCCGTAGCGGTAAAGTAAATGATGCTCCCACTATTGTTCAGTTGGATGACGTTGATTACTCTGCGCGTTTTGATGGTGCGAAGTAGATTGTTCATTGGGAATGGCGTGGCAATGTTGTCCCGCTCCTGACTTTGCAGGTTGGGCAGTACGGCAGACAAAGCGGGGAGGTGGAGTCAGCTTTCAATGATGAAATTGATGTGTGGATATCGAATGGCTGGCTTGGTGCCCCACGATGAAACTGTGCACGGAGCTGTGACAAACATCATTCCTTTGATGGCCATTGTGCAAGAGAACAAAAGCAAAATGCAGCCGGTGATGGACTTCCGTTTACTGAATAAGTATATTCCATGTCATACAGGGGAGAGCCCCGTGTGCGGCGAAAAACTGCATTCGTGGTGCAGCATGGATGCTAATGCAGTTATGCTTGATCTTTGCAAGGCCTATTTACAGTTACATGTTGATCCTGATTTGGTTCGTCATCAAGCCGTGCGGTTTAGAGGTCAGGTGCACTGTCTTACGCGTTTGGCCTTTGGGTTGAATTTTGCGCCAAAGATCATGTCTGCTGTGCTCACTAAAGTGCTATCTTTGGATGCAACAATTGGTGCGGGAACTGACAATTATATTGACGACGTCATTGTTAACGAGGACGTGGTCAGCGTGGCTACTGTGCGCAGCCACTTGGCACATTTTGGATCGGTAACCAAGGACCCGGAACCGATTAATGGTGCTCGTGTGTTGGGACTCAAAGTTGCTGCCTGTGCCTGTAATGGAACGCTCTTCTTGAGTAGAGGCAATGCTGTTCCTGATTTGTCTAAAGATGAACACTTGACGCGTCGCCAACTGTTTTCTTTTGTGGGTCGCCTGATTGGCCGCCATCCTATTGGTGGTTAGTTGCGTGTTGCTTGTAGTTTTCTGAAGCGACAGTGCAATGGCTTTGTGTGGGACCACAAAGTGCCCGATATGGTGATGTGGGCATTGCAACAGCTGGTCATGCGACTTCGAAAAGAGGATCCTGTTCATGGACAGTGGTGTGTCCCTGAATCGCCACAGTCTGTTGTCTTATGGTGTGACGCAAGCAGTATCGCGTTGGGAGCTCGTCTGGACATCGATGGCCACGTGGTAGAGGATGCTTCTTGGCTGCGTCCTGAGGAACTAACAAACTAGTTTTGACACAATGGTATTAGTTAGCTAGAATATCGAAATAGCAGAACTAATCGTTTGTTTTTCATGTCAGTTTTCATTGATAATACACAGAAACTCTCCTAACTGGTGTGTTTGGGTATATTCAAAGATATCGTCTGCAGCTTTCTCTCTCTCTGTAGCTTCATCCGTACCCAGACATTAGATATCTTCCTAATTCTTTATCAATATCTATGATCGACAAATGAGGCCAACTCTTACATCAAACAACTTTTCCATTTTGCCTGCATGAGTCATATTTCACAATATTCTGTTGTGAAGAGCATTGATTATCTCGTCCTTCTTCCGTAGGTCGATGCTCACATGGCTTTCTGTGACAACGTGACCGTCTTTTGCCCTTTCAAGGAGATGGGCTGCTCATTCCAGGTAGGTCAAGTATCTTTTGACAGAGATTCCAACCTCGACAGCTTGAAATAAGGGAGATTTTTACAAGACAAATGTTCCCCAAAAATTTTAAGAAAGTAAACATACGAATGATTACATCCTTTTGTTACAACTTCGGCATGGCACGAGGAATTGAAACTCTAGATTATTGCCATGGAAACATGGCCGTTTGTTATATCCTAGGTTATAATTATCTGATTAATTAGTGAGTCATCTAATGAGCTTGATTCATGACATAGTTTATGTGGTATGTACATCAAGATGAAGGGAGACTACCTTTTTATGTAAAGGACCATCTGTGTTGTTATTTGTTGGAGTATGTTTGCCAAATGGCATCAACTTAGGAAGTACAGCTAATTTTCAGCTCTAATAAATGCAAGTATAGGCTAAAGTCAAACCTGTATTAGCAGCCGCCTCTAAAGATCAGCCACTTGCATAAAAATGTCACTCTTCATAACCCAAAAATGACACTTTTTATAGAAATCAACCTGGACAGAAAGGCCACCTGTCTATATAGGTCATTTTTCTCAGGTCCTAGAGGTAACCGTTATATACAGGTTTGGCTTCATTCATTCCGGCATTGCGACAAAGTCGCGTTCAACCACTTCCATTTCACGATGCTATCGACCCACCGGGCGTAGGGGCGGCCTTGCGGGCAACTGCTTTCCTCAGGTGAGCCAGTCAGGTATTCCAGTGCATCATCAGTGAGGCGTGCGAAATGGCCCAGCCAGCTTGCATGATGATGAAGCACCGTGTCACAGTTGAAGTACCAAGTGGCTGTACAGTGAAACCTGTCTATAACGGTCACCTTTGGGATCTGAAGAAAATGACCTTTACAGACAGGTGGCCTTTCTGTCCAGGTTGATTTCTATAGAAAATGTCCTTTTGGGGTTATGAAGAGTGGCCTTTATACACAGGTGGCTGCTCTATAGAGGTGGCCGCTAATACAGGTTTGACTGTACTAAGAATACATTATATCTTTGTTTTTGCAGGACAAACGTAGTATGCTTGCAGAACACATTAACATGGAACTCAATAACCATCTTGTAGTGATGTGTAAACGTGTTAACATGGCAACCGATGTCATCAATCGTCAAATGCAACCCATGGCAGGACTAAAAGACCAAGCAGCTGTCTTTAGAAAGCTATCCGACCTAGATGCTAAGGTGACATGTTCTGTCTTTGCAAAACTTGTTAGCTGTTGATTGTCAAAGCAGTGCCAGATGACTTTGCAACATATTACACTCTGAGTAACGCTATGAATAAAAAAACTTGTGAAAACCTTGAGAAAATTCACAACTTTTCAGAAGATTTTCACAAGTTTTTGTAAAAAGTGCTGGCAGATGAATCATTTCCACAAGATATTTCCACAACATCTTTTGTTTTTCACAAATTTTCACACAAGTTTTCACAACTTCTTTGATTCACAATGTAACTTACTTTTTTGTTGCATATACAGCTCACCGAGGCAGAAAAGCGTTTTAATGACTTGAATTCCACCGCTAGAGAGGTGCTGACACTTCAAGAAAGCAACCAGAGTCAAGTGGTAGCTTTAGAGCAGCGAATGACTGGTCATCTGAACAAGCTGACAGAAAGAGTTGATGGCCAAGATGTCGCCCTGACTGAACTCAATGCACGCCTTTGGAATGGTCTGTTCGTTTGGTGTGTGGATGGTATTGACACAATGCTTGAACGTGCCAGAAAAGAAGAAGTGCTGGCGATCCATAGTCTACCATTCTATACTACTCATCCAGGTAGGGTAGCCTTGTCATCTCCACTTGCTCTCAATGCAGCGCTTCTTTGGGCACATTTCTGATTGTTTCAATCGCCTTTTACAGGTTACAAAATGTGCCTTCGTTTGAATGTTGGCGGTGTGGACTCAGAGTCTGGCAATCATTTGGCTCTTTTCGTACACATGATGCGAGGGGAATTTGATGGGTTGTTGCCTTGGCCTTTTACTGGTCGATTCATGCTAACTATTGTAGACCAAGCAGATGACCAAAGAGAACGGCAAAACATCTCTGAAGTACTGGTAGCAAGTTCTGGTCTGCAGGCGTTCACCAGGCCAACCACGCCACGCAATCATAAGGGATATGGCTACGTTGAAATGGTGATGCATGAAACGCTACAAACACGAAATTACATCAAAAATGGAAAGCTGGTGATCCGTGTCAATGCAATTGTCAATTCTGTCTAGCCACTATTAGTCTAAGGGCATGAGTTATGATATGTGCTACTGCCATGCAGTCCGTACCTCCAAGCCAATATAACATGGATTTGATTGAATTACTTAGCTCTATGGTGAGCTAGTATATGTCTGTAGTTGTGTATTTTCAAGGCGTCTTTGTTCAAATCAGGTGTTGTTATGTTATAAGTGAATAATACCACTTAGTTTGTTATATATATAACTACACGCTTGGCACCCGTGGACGATTACACTTGTAAAACTCAATGAACAGCCAAATGTAAGTGTTGTTCCTCTGTTGACTCAGTGAATAAGATGTTGGAACATAATACAACTGTCAAAGCCTTAAAAACTTTAACTGGCTAAGGCAGGTGCTAATTACATAATTGATGCTAATAATATCAACAAGTCTGCAAGACCTTTTATTGCTAGGGTGAGCGACATAATTGGATTACAAATGAGACTACTCTTGCAATAGAAACAGAACGAGGAGCTGTTGGATTAGCCTTAATGATTATTTACAGCTGGTGCATTTGGCAAGGCGAGTCCGCTTGGATTGTAGCTCAGTGTTTTTCTTTCTTAGCGTGGTTAGCTCAGATAGCAATGTTGATTCAGTGGCTTTAAGATTGCGAATGCAAGTCACTGCCTTCCTCAGGATTGTCACTTTTGGCACTTTATCGCTTTGAGACATATCTGGCATGCAGTCTCGCAGGTTGTAGAATCTCTGTTTGAGTTCATTGCGTCTTCGGCGCTCGAGTATATTATGTGAGGCTTTGGAGAAGTGCCTTGACGACAAACAATCAGAATCATCGTCATCATCAATCGACAGAGGCATTTGACGTCTAATTGGCAGCGGTCCAACATCACTCAAACGTCGTTCCAAAGTGATGCACTGTCCACCGATTACTGACATTGATGTTGTAAAGACTGATCCTGAGCATTGATCAACACACTCAGGTGTTTTTGGAGGTGTCAGTAAGCAGGGCACTGTATATTGATGGGTGTTGTCACAGTTTTTCTTAATTCTTTGGGTGCTTTCCACTGTCTCAATGTCCACATCGGAGTCGTCTTCTGACAAAGCAAAGAGAGAGGCATTATAAAACTTCATAATAATGCAACAATCATTGAACATCAGGAAAATGTAAATGTATGTACTGATGCAAATTACAGTTGAAATTGGTTTGTCCCTGTTCTGGTGGAAAACGCTTGGGTGAGTCTGTATCGTTTAAGTGGAATTCAAGCAGTGGCACAAAATATGTGAAATAATAAATGAAATAATTAAAGCTTATCCAATAACGAGCTATAATTACAAATTTGTTACTTTTGTCACTTTTAGACAGGATTAATGGAGAGTTCAATGTAAAACAAATAAATAAATATTGGAACGCACACATGAGAAATACACTCATGAACGAAAACAAAGCTGAAGTTTGGAGAACACTTATGAAAAATGCAAGGAGCCCTCTCAAGGTTGACAGAAATATAAACGACATCGAAAGACTGACAGTTTGCCGTGTGAAACTGTCTGGCGGGGTGGCAAGTGCTTTATCTAGTGACTAATTGTTTAAAGGCGTGAGAAACCCTGGATTAGAGCGTAAAGGTCACCTAAAAGTGGGTCTATTGACCAAACACCCCACTGGCCATAGCTGACCAGGCGGAGTCCAAGCAGCAGTGCATTTTTCAAATGCTATCATTGAGAAGGGCTCTTTGTCAACCAATGCAATTTGAATGAGAGAGTGGGTTGTCAATGGTGTCTGGGCATTGGTATGTGTCCGCATTAAACTAATTGACTGTGAACAATCATGGCGTGATAGAGCTAATTGCGTTCCCGCCCCATTCGACCTTCAACCCCAATCTCACCTGAATCCGACTGTGAGTCTGCGCTAGACGAAAGGAAATGCCCTGGAAATTCAACAAGGGAAGATGGGAATATTTCCGATGGATCGACGCTGGCGATTTTGCTTGTCGGTGACTCAAACTTGAAGCCGGCGAGAGTAAAGTCGTGGCACGACAATTTCTTAGCGCGTACGCCAACAGACAACGCGTCAGATCGCTGAGTCGTCGCTTGCTGCTGTTCTTCCGCACTCCACCACATGCAGTCACGAATAATCATTGAAGGAGACGGCGGAAGCGCAACGTCCAGACGCGGGTAGTCGTCAGAGCAGTGTTTGGTCGGCGAGCAAGGGGGCGAATCAATACAATCCAATGGAAATCCACCGAGTGATAAGTCGTCGCCGTTAAAATCGCAGATGGGATGATGACGCTCGACGTCGTTGACGATCGGCGACGCACAAAAGGAGGGTAATTGACCGGCAACTGGACTGACCGGCGGCGTGAGTGGCGAAGGACGCGTCGACCAGTAATCGTGGCCGTGCGGCAACTCAGACATCATCATACGGTTTTTCACATCCACCGTCAATGGACCGTGAATCACTTCCATCGTCTCATCAACTGAATTTCCTGTAAAGACATCAAATTACGAAGGAAGCGATTAACAACCACTGCAATTAAAGAAGCGGCGCCACAACATAGCAATAGCAGAAATGACGCAATGAGAATCACTGCCAAGAATAAATTTGCAAAAGAAGAACCTTCCTATTCAACATCAACAGAATATGGGTGCTGTTAGGGTAGTGAGTACAGCAAATGATGACCAAATGGGTGTCACATATATGGCGTGAGGGGTTTGACGCCAGTCCGACGTCGGGGGGCAAAATAACACCCCACCCACAGTGAAGGGCATGTGCTGTTGCAGTAAAATATTAGGAGAAACAGAAGTAACAAGATCACACGAATGATCCTGCACCAAGAGAGAGAGCCACGCAATCATAGGATTAATAGCAAGTGATGTCATTTGACAATCCCTAACAAACAAAGAATACAATCGCGTCTGCTCTAGCCAGGTAGACGAAATCACACAAAATCCACACGAGATCACACCAACGAATAGCAAGCGGCTAGCACAGCACGATAATCGTCCCTTGCAAGTGGCCTCTAAACGGAACTAGAGTTGCACAAATTGAAACCTGCTGGACAGTTATAGAATCAGCTTTGCAAATGCCAAAAGCGCACGATCATCAACCTATCGAGATGAGCCACGTGCGAGCCCAGAAAGACAACGATTAAAGCAACAAGTACGAACACATTACATACAAAAAGATGATTAACGAGACAACGACCAACTAAAACCCCGATTTTTAGTGTGTGAGCACCTCGATGTCAAGTGATCAGATTCGTGAGTTTTCTGACGAGGTCCACATGTCAACACAGCACTTTGAAATCAAAAACAGATAACTACCGTTTTATCCCTCAACAAAAGAAGTTTGGTTCAAGGTGGGATGATTATTCGCCTGATTAAAATGCTAGACAGTCACATGCAGTTCTATGTAAATAACGATGACAATTTATAGTGGCTGGGTGGGATACGCAATTTTACCACGTGAGTGACTCGTCACTCGTTCAAACAACTGCAAACCAATTGCTCCTCGCCTTACCTTTAATCGCAGATCAAGATCCCGTCGAAAATCTCCAAGGTAAATGTTGGTAAAATCCCTTTACGATCGATGTGTGGTAACTACAGGAGGAGAACAGCGTATCTTACGAAGGCACAAACTGCAACGACCTAAATTTAGACGAAACGATCGCAAGCCAGCTGGATTTGAGGACGCAAGCATTGTTATGAAAAACCACGTGAGCGGTAGTAGCATTCCGATTGGTTCAATGTTCAATGGCACACGTGTGACATCCTATTCACCACTTCATTTGGCGGGAAACTCCATGGCAACAGGGGAATCACTCGTTCATTGATTCTGTGACCTGCCAGACCATGGCCAGACGAACGCGGGCAAGGCTGCGTTTTCAAGATGAGAGCCGCAGAATGAAGTACTTTGCCTGTAAGCTTGCTCATGTTGCTGGGGCTTTAGGTGTCAGCTGCCCTACACCAGGCTGAATATTGAGCTGCCGTTGCGCCACGTGCTCCCGCATAGGCAGCGGGGCTTGGCTACAAAGCGGAACCCACTGTCTAAAGCAGCGTCCCCTGCCCATTAGCAACAGGTGCCAATTTGTTATTGTAGCAAATTGGTTGATGTGTGACGAACTGAACAAGATCACCAAGCGTGTAATTGTTTTGTTGTGATTATGTCATTTTGTTTCTACACAAACTAGAAGTTATTACGCATTGCCTAGAGCAAATAGTTAGTGAACAGGCATTGCCTGTATACAGAACGGACCCAGTGGGGTTATTTACTATCTATTATCCGTTGAGCGCGCTGCGACTATCCGCTGTGATCTTAAAACAGATCACAATATTGCTATTAACCACTGGCCCCGCCCGACTGCTGAACACGTGACCGTCGGGTCCTCCTTCGATCTCAATTTCTCCAATTTAGCCTCGGTACTACAGTATTAATTTGTCTCGTCAAGGAGGCTATTCTTGTCACCAGTGAGTTGTTTTCGCTGTCTAGTCTCGTTTTGATAATCGATAGATTGCGTTCTGTCTCTTTAAGGTGGCGAATGAATGCCTTAGCCTCCTTTAGGACAACCACTTTTGGTACTTTGTCGTTCGTGGCTAAGTTAGGCATGGCTTGTTTCAGTGCATCGAACTTTCTTTTGAGTTCGTCTCTTCGCCTTCGTTCAAGATGATTGTGCGCCACTTTGATGCCTCCCGTGGCCTGGGTATTAGACTCGGTCCAGATTGCCGTTGTGGCATCGGTGTGTAGATCTACTGAGTCACTTGCACTTTCACTGTCGCATTCTTTGGCTTCTACCTCGTTGGCTTCTGTTGCTATGGTTGCCGATCTGTCAGCATCGCTAGGTGGCGAAATGTTCGAAACTGTGATGACGTCTATGTCGCTATCTGCAAGAGAAGAGATAATTCATTGATTTGCAATGCTTCTGCATCGACTGAGGTTTGATAAGACCTCTTGACAAAAGCTGACACTGTCACAGATAAGTACGATGGTAGCACTGACCTTCGTCGTCTCCGTCGTTGTCCTCTTCGGCATCTGAATCCCGTCTGCTGGGTGCATCTGATGGTGGAATGTTATCTCTCTTCGTCGCTAGCAAGCACTCTTTGATCCTGTTGCTATTACCAGTTGAGATGAAATGCAGCGGCGTGCATGATCGCTCGTCTTGTGTCAGATAGACTGGCGTCGTTGATCTCGATCTGAAGTCAACATCGAGTGGTGTGATGAGTCTCCGCGAGGTACTGCCCCCTTTGCAGCCCTCCCCGCCCCACCAAGACTGTGGCACACTGCCCCACATGATATCCTGGCTGATCGTTGGCACCTTCAGTGCAAGCATGTCGTCCTCTGGCTCGTCGTAAAACCCATTTTCCAAGTCATGATGCACATAATTGAAACTGAAAACCTCCAGATCGAATTCATTGTTGTCGCTCGCGGCTGCAATGATTGCGTCGGCTGTGGCACTCCGGCTGACATATCGCTCGTCAGCAGCCGTTCGCCGGGCATAGACATGATCGCTCTGATGATCGAGCATCATTAGTCATCTACCGAGGGCGTCCAAACAAGATGGAGAAATCACGATCAAGGATTAACGAAGGCAAAGTTCTTTAACACTTAAAGGATGTCCTTCGTGCTTCGATGCAGCGCCATATAAATGTGCTGTCTGGAGTAAAGCAGACTGTTTGCAATTCACTCCGACGCGAGCTGTAAAGTCTCATTATGCAACGAGATATCGCCATTCACAACACTGCTCTGTTTACCGTTAAGAGCACCTTAACCGGTGAGCTGTTTCTTGTGCCATATTTCATTGTCCGTGAGAGCACGTGTTCCGCATCTGTTCTGCTGTGTAAGCGCAGACCGCAGATTGCGAAGAAGAACAATACGAGAAACAGTACTCTATAATGGACTGCCCTGTTGCCAAGCGGACATTTTCAAAGGCGTAAGACACATGCGATCCTGAACACGACGCTGTTGCATTTGAAGAAATGGAATCAAATTATTCGCGATATTTTCCCATGTGAGCGTCAATTCGCTAAACTTGAAGCGGGTAGCCCCTTGTATTTCTATAGCTGCCGTCCTTCGCAGCTGTTCAGTCGCCTCTCTATTGTACAAACGCAGATAAGACTCCAGTCACTCAAATATGATTATCTGCGACGCAATTAAGAGTTAAAACCTTTAGCAATTCAATACGATGAACAGCCGTTTCTGATCGACCTGTTAGCAGATCACAACTGTTTGTAAACGCATTTAATTTATGCCATGTGCTGCACTTGTCAAATGGCCTCAAAGATTCCAGCGATCATCGTCTTTCGGTCATGTTCCGTTCAGACAGTGGAGAGGCATTCAAGCGAGACAACTGCGGGTCACGTATAAACCCTTCACTTTGCTTGTCTCGTGCAGCCTCGTCTGTCTCATTTACTGCGGTCGATAGTCTGAGTAATTTCAGCAAATGCAACTCACTTTTAGGTTAGTTTGACTACGAAGTTCAAAATGACCAAGTCATCTAAAGTATACAGTTGTTCAACGCTAAGCCACAGTATTACATCTACAGAAGGCCTCCAATGAGCAACACGGTTTGATATCCCGCTCACATATACGAAACCAAATAAATTGTACACACATACACACATTAAATACACTGAAAAAACCCCCACAGAGATGGCATGTATGGCAATTCAACCATTGTCGAGCATACAGTAGAGAAGGATTCTCCAAAGCCAAACAGCCAGCAGGCCGTACACAATACAAACCCTGTTGAAATCCTTAGCTTCACGATTGTTGCGTAACGTAGATTATAGAGTACAGTGGATGCATTATCATATTGCTGGTAGTAGAACTAACCAGGGCAATGGGCCGTGGATACAAGGAAGGCTCTCTCTCATACCGTTGTAGGCATGGCAACAACGCTTCGCGAGCCTCCTTGTGCAATTTAAAACGAGGCGTCATGAACCGCTGGCCACTGGGTTCGATCAATGATTTCACTTTGCTTCTTCTTTCATTTACTTTCCACTCAGATGTTATCAGACTGAAAATGTTAGTCAGGACATAAACGTGATCTCTATTCTCATTTCCACCAAGCTGGGTAGATATTACAGACTTAGGAAAATCAAGAAATGGAGGTTGTCCTGCCTACTTTTATAGAACTGCCGGCCACAGAGCAGGTAAGTGTTCGTGATTTGAAGACTCTTCCACGTGCCCTCGTGTGCTGTGAGTTTGACGCTGCTCTCCAGCAATATATAATGGTATTCCTGTAATGACAGTTTATTGCCGACATTTCGATTTGCTCATTGACATACAATTGTTTATTGTTGTCATTCTCTGTTATCAGCTCAGTTAGTAAATATTGAGCAATTCCAAAAGGCCGTGATGAGAGTGTGATAAATTGTGGTTACAACTCACAGATGGAGCTAGGCTTACACGTGTCTTCCACGAATTTAACTTGGAATAGAAGCACGAAACTATGCCTACTATACCCTTACATTTTGCGTGACCTATCTTCATCTTAAGATTGTCTGTCGTGATGATAGATGCCCCTTCTGGCTTCTGGCCTCTCATTGTCCAATTGTCCATGTTAGTTCCTGGTCAAAACTCAAGTAATAGCAATGACACTATTTATAATCTTCTTTCTTCACTGTAAAATTGAACTGATAGACAAATTGGGCAGACTCTAAATTCCTCCTTTAATTAATATCATTGGTGACATATTTATAGGCTCATGAAATCCATCAGTATTTGAAATCAGCTGGTGCTGATCTTAGCAATGACTACAAGGAGAATCTTCATGAAGAATTAACAGCATTGCTTGATGTTGCTGATAATTGGCTCAAGTCTGCTAGCGATGCTGGTAAGATGCAAGATAATCTAATGAACAAGTGCTGACTTTGACACCTGTTAGGATGTGCAATGTTATTTGCTTTCTGTTTGTTGTGCTACCTTTGGACTGTTTTTGAAAATTTTTGTTTTGTTGTGTAACTATCAGGGTTGTGACAGTCAGTGTTCGTCAGTAACGAAGTATTTTTACTTCGTTACTTTACTTAAGTAAAAAAATTACGGATTTTGGAGTAACGAAGTACTTTTTCAAGGCAGTACTTTTTACTTGTAACGAAGTAGTTTTCAAGTTAGAATATTTACTTTTTACTTCGTTACTTTTGATATCCAACGAAAAATACTTTTTTCTTTCTTTCGCAAACGGATTGAAGAAGCGGTAGCAATCTCCGTCGCGCGACTTTGTTTTCATTGGTTTTACGGCTTTTGAAATTCAACACCTATTCATCATTTGAGCCAGCTATTGTTCTAGGTGTCAAGTTCAGTCCATTATCTTTTGATGGCAAATTCATGTGAGCATGATGTGAGCGGCTGTGCGTGAAATGGTCAAAACACGTCACGTAAAGCGAAAGCAAAGAGAAAAGTTGCTTGTCAAATGGCACTGCTGCTTTTGGAGACTCTGAAAATAATGAACTAAACTTCAAAACTGTAACCACTCTACTATT
>OFHS01002545.1:0-20480 GCA_900245855.1 Calvadosia cruxmelitensis | reverse complement strand
CACAGTTGACGCCCTAAGGCAGTCACGTGACACCTGTCATTTGATTGACAGCCTACAACGTAATTCAACAGCAAGGAGTTCCTGAGACTAGGTGCAGCATCCGAGAACGCTCTCACAAGTGCAAGAGTTCTTAGAAANGTGTTTTTCATAAAATTAACTATCTTATAATTTAACGATGCATAAAAGAGAAGAAAATTAGATCGAGAATATTGTAAAACAGAAGTCGTTTGCCATTCACAAAAATGCTTTTCTGGACAGATGCGTTTTAATTATGCTCTTGAAGCAGTCGACAGAGTGTGCCGACCGTACTTCAGATGGCAAGGAGTTCCTGAGACTAGGTGCAGCATCCGAGAACGCTCTCACAAGTGCAAGAGTTCTTAGAAAATTGTTGTTAGTTAGCAGAACTGAGTGTTGTTTTCATGTTTCTTTATCATTCTATGTTGCAGTCTTTGCTTTGTACCTTGAGTGCGATGGAAAGAAGTTTGGCTTGGTGGAAGTGGAAATGCGACTCAATTATACAACTCTTTCCCGTGGCCATGAGCGCCAACAACTGTTCCGTATACAGGCAAAAAAGCTCTGTCCAAAGGAAGGTATGAAGCGAATGTTTATTGATCCTAAAACCTAGACTGCATTATTCAGTAGATATATTTTACACTTTGCTTTTCTGCAGAATTTTGTCATGAACATTCTCTGAATTTGCTCGTGACTTGTTACAGTGCCAATTTTGTAGGTTGAGTTTCTCATTGCTTGTTGTTATTCCTACTCAGATAGCGGACGTAGTTCAGTTATGCCTCCTGTGTCCGCTCCAAATCCATCGCTGAGTGAAGCCGCCATCTATCTAATAGCAGCAGGAATCACTATCTTCTTCTGTCTTGCCGGCTGTTTCATGTTCTACCGCTGTTACCGCATAAAGACCAAGAAGCTACACATACAGTTCGATTCTGACTACGAACTGAACACAAAGCAAGAGATGTAAGTTCTCTCTTTGTTAGCCATCAGTAGTAAAGAGTGAAACCTCTTGTATAGCTCAAATAATATTAGGCTTGCTTATCCTTAGTGTCCTTAGGTGTGACCCTAAAGAATTTCAGTATTTCACTTATTTAATGTAGGTTTTTGTTTATACTTGTGAAGATCCGGTTGTAGATATATGTGGTTGAAGCTTAAAACAAAGAGTTCATCACATTCTTACTAATACGTTTATCTGTAGACTTGCAATGGCTGTCCATATGAAAGCAATATTGGAGGCCTTTACAACAATGGAGTTGATGTAGAGCTACATTTTTGTGATCTTTTATCTATAGCAAGCACAAGAGGATCTGTTCATTGGAGCAGCAAGATGACTTGTTCGATGAGCTTGATACACCCCCAAAACCTATATTTGTGAGGAAGAATAGACATGAGAAGAAGAGAAAACGATTTCGACATTATCACCGGCATGGCAGTTCACATCCTCCTCTTGAAGGCACTCCCCCACCTGCCTATTCTGTCAGCCCGACAAGTCCTCTGTCTCCGAGTTCTGCATTTGGCTTGCTCGCTAACATTCCAGAAGAGTTTGGAGAGCACCAAGAAGATGACTATGTGTCAGACGAGCGGCAACCGATCCTAACGTCAGAGAGAGAGGGCACTCCTACCAGTCCGCCACATTTTCACGGTACGTTGCTGCAATGATTTCACAACTAATTGTGTGAGCTATCTTTTCTTGATCCATTAAAAAACCATTGTGTTCTGCATCTTGTCTTGTAGGTGCTAGCAGCAGCTGCCATCACCAAATAAGGCAACCGGTTGAGTCTTGTATTGTGTCCATTAGTGATTTGTCTTCGGCAAAGGAAAGTGACGGTAAGTCTAACGATAGTCTGAGCAGCGTTTTTTTTTCCGCATGTGATGATGCCAAGGCTAGATTAGAGGAACTGCGACTGAATGCTCATGAGGGGTTGATAGCGCTTGTGATGGAATCATATTTCTTAGGGGATGTGATGCATATACCCAAGAAAAGCTTTTAAGTTATATTTGCTGGGTACTGGTGCTGCATGAATTTCCGGATATTTGAGCCAATAGGTTATTGATGAAGTTTGGCACAGATGAACCTTAAAGCCTTGCAGTCGCAATTTATAAGCTAGAAATAAAATCTTATTAGTCATGAATTAAATGCAAACTGTTTACAACTTCAATGTAGTGCAAGTAAGTTTGCAGCTGTTTTGGAGGACCTATTGCGCAACGAAGACTCTAGACACGTGCCTGTTGTGCCTGCTGGGTAGTCCAGCACTGGCTGATGGGTCCCTTTCTACTTTATAGGAAAAAAGCAAAACCTCTACGAGATGCTGAACAAACACTGGAAGCTTCAATTTGCCGACTCACTGCTGAGTAATGAGCAAGTGATTGTCGATAAAAATGCTCTTGGAAAGGGTAAGAATTGTAATTTATTCTTGCTGTTAATTATTCCTCTCAAAGTGATGCAGCTATTCTACTTTCGCTCACTGAGTACTCTAAATTTCACCCATCGCAAACCGATATTCTGATAACCCACTAAAAGCCCAATCATTGTGATCAGCAGTGTACTGTAACATCATCATTGTCAAAGCTATTATGTATTTTTCGTGTGAGTGCAAGATCTGGTATTCCAAGATCAATGAGCAAGTTTGTTTTTTAAAAACCAATCAATCTCTTCGCCAATAATCTTAATTGATAGCCTAGAATTATTACATAAAATTTCCTGCAAAGAACTACGTATGTTTACACAATGGAGGGAAGAAATTTGCAATATGTGGCTTGATATCTGTCTACTCTTGACAGGTATATGGTTAAGCATGAACATTTTCCAGGTCTCCCATTTCGTCAGAGATGAATAGGAATACAAATGGAAATCAAACAGTGCATTGAGCTTGGGGTGTTCTACACTAGGATGTGTTGTTGTCTTATAGGCATAGTAGCTCAGTTTATTTGTAGTAATAACTGGAACCCCAGCAGAGATTGCATGTTACGGCCAGGTTCTTAAGCCTGATATAAACAGCCCGTGTGTATGGCTGATGTTACTTTGTTCTGAAAAATCAACACTTTGAAAAAATCTGTCAACCTTTTACATGAAGAATCGATCGTTCCTCTACTTTATTTCTCATGTCAGCGTATTCTCTTTTACTTTCAGGGACGTTTGGCTGCGTTTTTTGTGGTAATTTTAACGGCCTTGGTGATGGCAAAGCCCCTCTTCCTGTTGCTGTCAAGACATTACGAGGTCTGCCTCTACCTGCTCCCTTGTTTATTTGACGTTGTGCCTCGTTGCTTCTTTGAATGCAACAGAAACATCTGTATGTGACATTTGGCTCTTTCGTACAAACTAACAGATTTGTGCTGTAAGGGATGACCCATGATCATATGACGTAATCGTATTACAGTGCAACTTAATATCACACGGTTAATATCACACCCTCGGAAATATTGTAAAACGTGATATTATCCGAGTCGTGACAATAACCGAGTCTCATACTCAGACCTCCAATTTTGCAAAAACGGCCTGAGTTGTACTGTACTTTGTAGTTACCGATTTTTGCAATCAATTGTTTTGTATTTCATTTGCTATATGGTCTAAATATATACTCATACTCATTGGGATTCTTCTAATTCTAGGAACGACTGACTTTGCTGTGATATCCAGTTTCGTTGAGGAGGCTGTGCTTATGAAGACAATGACTCATCCGCATGTAATGCCACTTGTTGGCTTAGTTCTTCAGGAAGCATCCCCTCCAATGCTTGTAATGCCCTACATGAAGTTCGGAGATCTTAATCAATTTCTACGTAATGCAAGACCCACGCCAAGAAAACCACAGGTATGTTGCCCAGAATGGCAATTGGACGGTGATTTGTCTCATTTTTCACAACCTTACGTGTACTGATTGCTTGTAAACCATCAATGTGTTTCTTTCAGTCACTGAGCACAAGACAGTTGATCAACTTTGGATTTAAAATTGCCCAAGGAATGGAATATATCAGCAGTCTGAACATTGTTCATCGGGATCTCACGACAAGGAATTGCATGTAAGAAGTGCGCAACTGCGCATTTGCATAATATGATGCCGCTATCGTTGAGCTAAAATTGCCTGTAAACTGATGCATTTTGCATGAGCTAATCAGTTGTGTATATGTATACATGTGTGTTGCAGGGTTAATGAAGAGTATGATGTTGTCATTGGTGACTTTGGTTTGGCTGTCGATCTGTCGTCATCTGATCAGACCAAGCTATCGTCAAAGCCAAATCTTCCTGTCAAATGGTCTGCCATTGAACTCCTCACAAGTAATTCATGCTCAGAGAAATCAGATGTGGTGAGTAGTTTGCAGAGACTTCTTGTAAGCACAGTTTTGAATCACTGACAGCTTGACATATGTCACTTTAAGTGACTCTACTATATAGTAGTATGATCACTCTGGTGTTTTCACCTTCTCATTTTCCAAGGCTGTTTATATTAGTTGTTAGCGATATTGAAAATTATATCAAGATGACAATTGACAAGACTTTCAATTGTAATCTTTATTATTCATTGACATCAGAATAGCTTGCAGACTGCAGTGACGCTAGTGGCGAGCATATTGCGATGAGTGGAAATGCTACCTTACCACTGGCCAGTCAGTGTAAACTCAACATTGTGATTGCTTTTGTCTTTGATCTCAGTGGTCCTTCGGCGTATGTCTGTGGGAGTTGATGACGCTGGGAAAGCAGCCTTATTCAAATATTCCAAATGATGACCTGGAGACTCATCTTCTTCATGGGAAACGCCTATTGCAGACGCACAATTGCCCTAGTGAAATGTAAGTATACAGAAACTGTAATCAATTATTGGTTCCATTTTGGGACAAGCTATCAGTAGGCCATGTGATGCAATTGCAGGTAGTAGCATAGCCAGTCTTACTTATGGGCAAACTTTTAGTCACTGTGAACGCCAATTTGTTAGCTAGAGACTGTTGGCTGATCTTCAGTGCTCATTATGCCAGCGTGAATGTGTTTATTCTATGGAGGGTAGGGCGGAGGGCGTCACTGATGAAATGTATATATGCCTATGATCATAATGACTATCACCTGCCCGTAAGATCCGCAAACAGCCTTTCATATGAGAAATGTTGCAAACATGCTACTTCTCCGGTACTGTAAAACATTTTCCCTTGTGTGAATGCTTTGAAAAGTAAGAATTGCATTTAATTGTTTTTCTAGGTATGAAATCATGCTGTCTTGCTGGAAGCACGATCCTAGTGAACGCTATACATTCTCAGAACTATGCTTTAAGCTCTCAGCGTATGAATCAAGATACCGTCAGTATATTCTGGATGCCAGAATACCTCATGATGCCCCCATATCGTGATTTGCTGGACTTTCTAAAGTACAGTGTCTATATGACGGTTCCAAAGTGGTACACTTTGCAAATTGCCCAGCACCATTCCGCTTCAATGGCAATTCATTCTAGGAATAGGTTCTACTGCGATTGTACATATGTATATTGTAGATATCTTAATGAATGCAGCTCCTGAAGGTAGTATGCGTCGCGTAGTTAGTCTGTTGTGTAGATAGTTTGACTGTTAAATGTATTTTGTATGCCGATGCTAACCCTTTACTGACCTGTATTGTCACTCGTAGACCATGCATTCGAATTTCCGCTTTAGCAGTTGATAGATTTTGTGAAACTTCTTCCAACACATTCATTCCACAGTGTTAATGAATAGGAACAATTCTGCATAGTCAGTTTCCATCGTGGAAAGTCTAGGATATTTCACTGTGTCTCCTTTGTGCTGGCGTGTCGATGCACGCATGATGCGAAAGAGTTATTTATTCAATAATTTAGCACATTGCAATTGAACTAACTGGACGTGGCTTGTAGCTTAAATGATGTTTTCAATTAGGTAGAAATTTGTTTGTGCTTGTAACATTGTGTCTATGCACGAGACTAAATCCTGCTTGTATGTATATAAATAAACCATTGTTGGGAAAGCAGGAATGTATTCCATTATGATGTACATAATGTAAATTAACAGTCTTGAACTGCATTGTAAATAATACCGATGCTGCAAACCATTGCCATGGCAATGCTGCTCTGATTTATTGGAGCGTTGCAGCAACCCTGCTCTTCAATCGGAAAATATCGGTTGTAAATTGCTTCGTTGCAAAATGAGTTATTGCGTTACAATCTGATTGTCTTTCTTGTGTTATATGGGATGCTGGTTAATGTACGCAAGTATGCAAATTAGTATTCGTGGACGCACCGTTTTACTTCCGTGAGCAAAAGTTAATGGGAATGTAATTGCGGACAGACTTAATTTACAGAAACAAGAAATTGTATTTTCAATGCTGGAATCAAAAACCAGTAAGAGATGCCCAATAATCATTGGCGTTTCCGTTTCGTGAGACATCCTAAGGGGATTTGGGTCCAAGTTTCTATTCATGAACTAAAACGTAGTTGGGAAAAACGGTCAGCCTCGGATAAACATATCAAAATTTATTACGAGGCCAGTTTGGTTCTTGCCTGGGGCGACGTAAACAACTGAGGCACTCGTAGGAATGGATGACGCAACTATGCGAAGAATCTAGTTTACTACTGTCGAATCATGTGGTATTTTGTAACTGAATACGATCGACTTAAACAGTAATAAGGATAACTTTTGCGGACAAATTCCACAGTCAAAAAAGACACGTACACAACAATGTTGCCAGAACAGAACCATGAATCAACTCCCAGCTCAAACTTGTGGTGTCTGACTGCTTCATGTGAACGAGGGCATGGTTGATTTTGCAAAGTGACTTCGAGGTTTTTCCCAACATCGGCACTTCTGCTGCCGGAAATGGTTAAACCTAGTTACTTTGGTTACACCCATGTTTCTTGACAGATAACTTGAAAGTCAACACAGTCACATTACAACAATAATGATGCAGGTTTGATCTACATTGTTGAATGTTGATCTAAGTTGAAGCTCATATGTACATTTGACAGACATTAAATTTCCGCTTTTATATTCAGCTGTGGCTTGACACGACAAGAAGGGAATTTGTTGATACACCATCTGGTCATAATGTATCATGATTCATTCCGACTTCAGATGAGCAACAACGCCATTGATCACCTCTCAATTAACTCACTTACGAGACCTGATAGAGTAAATCCAAATAAAATAGCTCATTACTACTACTATACTAATCTACATACGCGCAATTGTTCCTCAGGAAACATGGCGTGATTAAAGTGACCTGTTTACCTCATTAGGAAGCAATAACTTGTGAAGCAAAATCATGAAATGCAAAATTAATCGAGAAATTATGTTTTCGTAACTATGGTTTTTAAATTGGGAGAATGTACAACTCTATGAATAACTATTCCGATTGTTGTAGAAACCTCTGGAAGAGTTTACTGTCGAAAACAAACAAGCAGTACATATGCATTGATTCTTGAGATGAACACGTTGGGTGCTCCAGTCGTGCCCTGGCCTATCAGGAAAGCAAGACTGATGCAAAACATATGATTCATTATCCATTATTCATGTATTGATATTAGCTTTCATTAGGAATGTTGCAACGGTCTCGGGCGTCTTCTGCAGAGTTGCAAGAGCTGAAGAGCAATTCCCACGGTCATCCAGAACTCCAGATGCAATATACTGTGCGAATGACGTACACATTAGAAACTGCTTCTGACGTCATCTTTCATAACGGATTATACCAAAAAACGTCACATTGTATGTTCTTGGCTCAATGCCCTGGCATTGCTAATCCTTTCAAATAGCATAGGTTAATACTACAATGGTTCTCGTAAAAACAGTTTCGTCTGCACAATGTACAACGCTTTATCTTTAATCCGGTTATCGTATCATATTTTGTGTTATTTATAGGCTTGCCAGAACTATCGAAAGCGATGAATGACGTGTTGAGCCTCACAGCCAATAAACAGCACATCAATATTTTGTCAGACGCAGTTGCAGGATTTCCAATACGTAGCGATACAATAGTTTTCTTGCTTACAACCGGAAAAGCTGTCGTAATATCCTTTGCCGTGACTCGTATCTGAGCGATGGGTAATTGTCCAATAAAAAGGTCAACAGCGAGATGACGTGCTTAGAAAGCTGCGTGCGTACTCACGAATCGCATCGTCGTACAAATTTCCATTAATATGCTCATTATTCTGTAAATATTTGCTATTTATTTGGCGTCGCTCAAGTCACGCGATATGTGTTGTGAACGCAATTTTTTCCACCGTGGCAGCGAAGGGGATCCCCCCAACCTTACAACGCTGGCCATTTGCCCTGGAAGGCGATTTCATCTACTTATTTTTAGTCGCTGATTTTAAATTTTGTACCATATGGATGTCTCGATGAGCAGTTAATCTGGATGATTTTTTGTAAATTCATCTCAAAGGTGAGAATTACAGGGGGTTTAAATTTACCATTCGACAAAAGTTCAATGACTTACACAATTCGAGTAGATCACGTTTTTGACCTTTCAGGGTTTTAACATCTTCGGGATTTGACCTTTCGTCATTGAATTACTCGAACAGTGACAGAAATAGAAATAAAAGCAGTCCCGACAGCGGTCTCAATACTCAACAAAAACAAACCACAAAATATAAATCAATTCATAATCACGTTTTTTATTCTTGAAATAAATTCCCAATCTCCTCTCTGTTTTACTCTTCTTATTTACATCTCGCAGAGAACTATTGACATTGTCCCACATGAAGTGTGACAGGTAATATTTACAAGAAACGGTCGTAAAATGTATGTTTTACGACGCTATGAAGAAATGCGACTCAACAGTCGGCAAACGCAAGCAAATAAACTACACCTAAAGATCGAAGGTTTAAATATCTGTACAAGAACTGTAGCAAGACAGAAGGATGTGCAATAAGTTAGAAAAAGATCTCCAAAGAAAATCAACAGTTTGCAGCGAAGGCAGGAGGTCCGTTGTTGTAAGCTGTGCATGAACACTGGCGATGTTTGGCCATCAACAGAAATCCAGTCGGCCAGCCAGACAGGAGAATATTGAAGTACAAGACGGCTAACGGTGCAAACAATAACGGTCGATAAACGACAGAGAGCCGGCTATTGTGATTGTTGTTGCCAACCGACAGACATGAGCAATGCAAAACAACCAACGCCAATGTGTAAACAGGCCTTCGGACGACCACAGCAGACTCCAAACTTGCAGACAACAAGCGCGTGCCCTTAGCGTACGTCCAACGAAATTCGTTACTAAAGTCGCTTGCGTTAAGTTTCGTCGCAAACAGACGGCCATAAACGACAACAATCAACAGGTCAAACGTGACCAAAGCGGAGGGCACCACGTGCTCAGAACAAGATAATGCGGCGGGCACGTCCGGGCAAAGAGCACGGTGATGAAACACATCTTGCGATGACCGTCTTCAGACGACACTCCAGCCAAAACAACAACAAAGGCGGCAATGGGCAAAGTCGCCTGGTAAACTCAGATTCGAGCTCCGTACAACAGTAAAACTTTGATAAACGTGCGGCGTTCTTCGTTTGGCAAAATTCCAAGACAAGGCATGACTCACGCAGGATTCGAGACTGCAACAACAATAGACTGATTGCTCAGAAAAGCGACCACTCGCGCAACTGAATGCTCGCTGGCTCCAGAATTTGATCATAATCGTAACTTTATCCAACAACGTTTCCTTTGATCCCTCACGAGTGATCCTGATTGCCATCATTATCCCGACGCCTTTGTTGTTGTATGACAGTTGATGAATAGTTGAGCGCGTCTCCTAATAAACGAAGCAGCGCTCCAGTCTCTTTGACTGCTCGTTGAGTTGACGAAGGTAGAGAAGAACCAGCAGAACTACTGTCCGGTGCTCTTCGTTCAGCAACTTGACTCCTTGTCTCTGCTCCTTCGTTTGGTAATGTAGGTTCCTGCTCTTCCATTCTCAGTTTTAATGGGAGAGAATCAATCGCTGAAAAACCCATGTCATCTAGAAAGGAAACAAACAGAAATGCACGATAATGAGCGTACAGTTCCACGCAGCATGCACGGCCTACGTTTTAGCTCAAATATAATCGTAACGGTACGCAGTCCCAGCGTACATCAACGTGTTGTCAGGCGATATTACGGCAATGTCTAGCAGGAAAACCACTACTGTTTTAAACAAACTAACCTGATATGAAATATCCGAGAATCCAATCACTAGTAGCTCAGCTACCATACAACTTTAACTCTGAGATTGAAAACAAGATTGCTTTTGATCGTCACAACCTGGTTCCTCCAGTCTCAGATTTGTTTTGAATCTGCAGAAATTTTTGTTGCGAGAATGTCCCCAGTTTTCACCAGATCACGTGGGTACATAAACCAATCAGAAGGACGAACGCAAAGATATGGGGACGGAGGTCTTTCGCTGGGTCAGGAGGTTCACTACGTCATGAGTATTAATAGACGTTGCACGTGGCAGAACGCGTCAGACGACCAATCAAACAACGGCAAGTTGCAAACAAACACGGTTGACTGCTTTGAGCCAATTGAATGACAGCGTCTCAGTCGTGGATTGCACCACGACAACGGAGCAGCGTGCATGCCAACATTGGCCTACCCTAAATTGGCGTGATTTGCATACAATAACAACGTTGATTGATTCGGATCGTTCATTAAAAAAGCCAATATGAGTTCAACAATAGCCGGGGCGTAGCGTTGCCAAATGGTCACGATCTGCTGTTGTGTTTATGTTGTAACCAGAACAAAGCGTGACCAAGCCATTAATAAGATCACCTTTGGATAAGTTGACAATCGGACGTTCGGCCTTTTTGTCTGGCCGCAGTTACTGCTAGCTTTCGCTTGCCGCTTTTGTTTCTGACCTTGCTCCGACCGGCACTTCTTCCCGCCAAAACACACCGTTGTGTCAGCAACCATCACACGTCACAAATGGCCATCAAAGTCTATTTTCAATCTGAGATGGGCTATAATTAGTTTTACCAAATTTGGCAAAGGGGGCTTCAGTCAACAATCACCAACTCCTTGTGAAAGCATTCTCGCACCGTTATACACTCAACACAATCAATGACGCATAATTAGCCTTCTTTTCGCTTTTTTGATTTTTTTTAGAAATCTGTACTTAATTGTTTGTGGTGACTGAAATCTGGACCTGCGATTCAACAGATAGCCTTTTGTTTACTTATTTCGTGGTATCTTGCATCTTGGATGTGTTTACATTATTTGCGAAGGAAGGCATCGATAATCCAATCCAATGAATTAACAATGAGCTCGTGTGGCACGTTTGGAAATGTTGACAACAAACAAACGTGACTACTGACGGAAGGGAGATTACGAAGCCACTCCTTCGCTTTTAGTCGCAGGGGAAAAATCACCTTCTTTCGTCGCCTTTGCTCATTTTATAATACAATTGCAGATCATTCGGCGCCGAATGTAGCGGAAGATTTTCAATGGGTGCACATCGAAAGAAATGTGCAATTCGCTTATCAAAATAATCTAATTATCGAGTTCACGAATCAAAATTGCTTGCGTAATAGTATGTCAACACCAATAACCTACCGAGTTAGCTTAAATTAACGTATTTGTTATGGTTAGATGTTGTCTTAAGCGTGATATAAGGTTGTAAAGTGATAAATTACCAAGTGTCTTGCTTTTTGTATAGCATTATCCTATTCTTTTGATTCTGGATTTGTGAAGCTTCGCATTTTATTACAATACTGTATCTCTTAATTCCGTGACTCTCCTGTTTATCTCCTGCGGTTAGCTGGTTGGAAATGTAACGGTGCTATGGACCGTGAGACCTGCAAAGTTCTACAGGTCAAGCAGTGAAAATCAGCAAGCGGCTCTTGGTTTGCATTACACAAAGCAATGTCTGTCGATGACGCAATGTTTAGCTCGATAGTGCACCACGCTCGGAAAATACTGTAAATATAGGCAACGAATTCCCATTCAGATTTACCAAGCACGAATTCAACATAACGAGTTCAAACATTGGGTGCTTTCAGCTTTGGTTGACATTGTTGCCTAATGATTAGATTGGATCATGTATGCTCATCTACAGTAATTACGATATATCCTGTCAATATCAAAATCTTTGTTTAATTCTTGACCTTGGCAGATTTAACACCGTGTGTCTTAGATTGAATATTGGCAAATTTGGAAATCCCTTTCTTGTATAGGTGCACAGCAGGAGCAGGAGAAAGTTCAAGAATCCGAAACTGAGAATGTTATTCAATCGAGCCAGGCTCATATCTGACTGAATGACATTTTATTTCTAAGTTTGAAACAAGAAATGCCTGCTCGTTGTAGCACATTTCTTTGAAATCGTATGTTGAGCAACTATGACTTTGGCTTTGAGACCACCATCTTGTTTATCTGAACAGGGAATAACAACTAAAGGCTGCGGTCGGACATATGAGATCCAGAAATCATCACTTCTCTCGAGATTGTTAAATTATTTCAAAATATAAATAGATATAGATGTCATTCAACATGCAGGGGACTATAAACGCCAAATTTTGTCCTTAAGCACCGTGCGAGAATGCGGAAACTTCACTAGTTAGTTTGATTAGTTTTAACTTTGCATAGTCCACTACTTTTCAAGAACGTCTTGGGGCTCTCGTTGACACTTCTAAGCAATATGGCATCTACGAACCGTGGGAAACCACATGTTACTAACATAAGATTTCGATGTCTCTGATTCCAACACTTCGTGCCCGTTTTGGACTTGCACGGCTTGCAATTGACAGGTTTGTTTCTCAGAAAATATATCATGTTTCGATGAAAAATTCCCTTCTACCGGAAGACGGAACAGCATGCTCAAAAATGTTCATCTGAAATGCCAACTAAATAAATTTTCAAGCCAGGAAACATCTTATACTTCAGAAGATGTGCTATTTTTTCGATTGATTTATTGCGAGATATTATTTCAGGATCAATGCTTGTGGAATTGAAGCAAACCCGCTTATGGCAAACTGTTTGCGTACTTGACAGGAGCTTTTCCGACTGGAATTGACTCTTTAATCCCTTTGACTCTGTGACCATATCGACTATCAAAGAACGCTAAGTGTGTGAAGTAACAATGCATTGTTCATCCCGTAATAGTTAAATTAATACGAAAGCGAACACAGCCCAATTAATTCAACTGCTATATTAAAGCATTTTCTTTTGAAGCGCATACTTTTGAATGCCAACCTCACTGACGTTTACTACAGGTTTAGACAGTTTCGCGAGTGCGTTGTCTTCCCTTAGACTCATGCTAGCACAGCATTGAAAAATGTCTTTGAACTACGTCATTTTGATTCAACTATGGGGTCGGCTTTCTAGAGTGCAAGATTACATTTCAAGGCTTTGGCTAAATTTTACTTTTCAAGCGCCTATAACTTTATCGACCTAACAGTTGAGGTCACTTGTAAATCGCTATTCCCAGCTTGTAGAAGAGGCTAATTGCAATATTTTTTGTGCAAAACTTTGAGTGTGCTCTGTTTGTTAGCTTGGATCAAGCGATGAGCGAACTAAAACATTTAATCTGCAATTTGTAAGAAGGCTTCTAATCTAACTACTGTTGGTGAACTCTGCTCAGTGTCTGGCAAAGCGCATTCGATTGGAACTGAAGGCATCGGAACAAGACAAGTGAACAGTTGAATTGGTCATTTGTTCTTTCTATTTTATCCTTGTAATTATCAATTCTCCTAAATCTCACCTTTGTCGTTGCACAAATCTCCGCTTGCATTCCCATCGCTTTCATCATCAGTTGCTTTTGATTGCTTATCCATCTCGTCTGCAAGGAAATATGTAAGATTTGGTGATGTGGATATCACAGAAGAAATTACAAAATTGAAATGGTCGACTCCCGTCTTTTAGATCAAGGTTGGTCTGCAGCATGCCATTAGGATGACGAGTCGGTTTGAGTTTTCGTCCTTTAGAATAGACGATCTATTGTTTGGATGATTGACAGTTTGTCAGTCGAACACAATAACGCGGGAAGGGATTGCCGGCATGGTGTCTGGAGTCGAAGCGGTGCTTGACACCACACATTGTTTAAAACGTCTTTGTCTCATCAAGTATGGGCATATTGGAGACAAATCCCAACGCTGATCACTAGTAAGATCAAGGCACTATCCTTTGTGAGGCGAACAAGGCTTTCTCTTACTATAAATATTGTCTCATTCACATGACGAATGTCAAACCGTAGCAAGCAATCACTTTGTAAGTGTAATCCGTTACATGAAAACGAATCTATCACCAAATGTGTTTAGACTTATATTAAATTTCACAAGAACAGACGACACTTCAGATATGACATATACGCCTCCTTTCGTAACATGAGACTAGGATATCAAGTCGCAATGCAATGATTATAAAGTAAAAAATACAAGCAAGCTTTGGTACGCAGTAAAACAAGACCAATTCTAATTTACAGGTTAAACTGATTAGATGATGATTAGGGGTCAAAAACAGGTAACAAAGACAACGTAACGTGTCGATACTTGGCTAGCTGTCGGCCTGTCGCCTACCACATTTAGTGAGTACGTCGAAATCTAAACTAATTGCCAGTCAATACTTGTTCGAGGGGGTGGATATTGTTCCGGTAACAGGTAACTATGTATGCGAAAGATATGGTTCCGTGCATTGGCTAGGACGAGGAATAGCGTGAGATTTGTGACGAAACATGCCATCAAACTCAGTTAACAGCCCATCGTATTTCGCATATCGCTCTCTACAGTACCCTAACTAAATGACTTCACTTGCCACACAGCTTGGCTAATCCACTTCATTCAACATCCACATTAAAAAGGAATAGATTGCTAAACCCAATGAATCTCAACTGCAATTAAGTTTGTGTGATTGCATCATTAAGGTTCTTTGAAACGTCTATAAGTACAATCATCAAGCTGTTTAATATCGCATCAGTAGCTAATTAAAGCTAAAACAACAAGCTACGATTCACACTGCTTCAAATGCACTGTGCCATAATGACCTTGATCAAAAATCTAGCAATTTTATTACATTAATAATGAAATAATTGCCAATAATCAATTAAACCTTCACTAATTCAACATCCTTACCGTTTACGTGAGAATTCTCCTGTTGCTGTAGCTGCACACTGTTGATTTCCAAGTGATGATTTGAAACTGATTTCATTCGATTTCACGCCCACTCCTTCCCAGTTTCTTTTGAATTGACAGGAAAACAGCTCCGCGGCGTTGGCATCACATAAAATTTGAAATCCCGCCAAAAAATAATATCCTTGCTGAAGTACTATATCGTCACTTTAGAGGATAGCTACAGTATACTAGTCGGCTTAATTATAGTTTTGGAAAAGGGTAATATTTTTCTAATTGCACTAAGCAAGCAGGCAGTGCTTTATATATTTTTGAAGCATTTTCGTAGCTAGAAAACACATGCTTTGTACAACAAAATACAAACAAGTCGGAAAACAAAAACAACTTTTATCCATCATCCAACTTGAAAAGCGAGTGGGCTAGAAATCTGAGCTTGTAGGAGCGACAATCTGTTTACCGAGTTCCGGATGCATTGTAATAAATTCTTCCCATATCATCGACACCTAGATATCAACGATTCATATAATTCCGTTCTTTGTGTCTGAATTCTGCCTGCGGGCACAAATATTTCAGACTTTTCCTCCGCCAACGTAAACATTGAATTGAGCTAAAATAGTTACCATGTCATAAATTTCTTTGAATGTTACGAGGGGACATTTGCTTTAAAGATAGCTTGAAATACTTGCCTATGTCCACGACACGTTTGGACTATTTGCCCATTTACATGACATGCTGATTTTGACGTCTGCTCAAATCCGATGAGTCATCCGACTTCAAATTTGACAGAAATGTACGAAAAATCACAATAATTAATTTGATACATTGCTTCTATTGCCAAACACAACGGTCAAGATACGCGTCAAACAGAGCATAATTTTGATTTTAAAATGTACTGCTATTTTTAAGGTATTCCTACCATAATGTTCGAGACTGATAGACATCAATTTGCATGCATGTTAGACAATGGAGAGAATTCTGTACTAAGCTGCCGACTTCCTTCCCACGCAGAAAGTTGAAATTTAAAACCTAAGTAGTTTGTGTGTGTCAATAACTTGAAATGATGTTGCCAATTTTTTGGTGTCATAATTATAAATACTAGCTTTAATAAAGTTAATTGCAGCCTGTGCAGTATAAAAAAGACCTATTAATTCTCTCGAGAGCGCTTAAGTAAATATCTCGTATTTATCGGAATAAGCAGCTGGTTAGACTCTGAATTTAGGAAAGTGGAGTTCGCAACTGCACATTGTTAGATCTTGGTTACTAAATTGTTCTATTAATATGCATTGCATATATTCACATCCATATCTGCGCAAACATCTTGATTTTGTGGAATGCACGGATGAAGTGAGCTCTGATACCGTCATAGCTTGTGATATTTTAAATCGAAGGGTGTACTGTACGTTGATTCTCTTGAAGATACCGCGCTTCTCAAACTTACAAAACGTCTGTATGGTACGGCTCTGCTGCAGATCTGCTATGTGGCATCGTTTCGTCAATTTCCGATACATTGCATGATTTACATCTAATGTCTGAGTTTCCATTCAAATAGGAAAGAGTGATTTGTTTGCATTTTAAGAGCCACACGACAGCGCAACGAGTCATGAACTCAGAATGCGTGGAATTCGTTTCCTGCCACACGAAAGCTCCCAGTCTTACAGCTTCAGGTTGATGTGGTGTTTCAGAGCATAAGCCATGACGAAATAAAGCCAACAGACCCCGGTGATACGTACAAGCCGGATTTATCAATGCGAGAGGATTTGTCCATCAAGAAACGATAAAAGAATTCGTTCAGTTTATTGTAAATTGTAATTCATGCCTTATAACACAACTGCAGTACATATCGTCTTATGTCTTGAAACACGCTACTCTCTCTCTCGCTCTATGGAAGTTATCATTCGCCAAACTATGAACGATGGATATTTTTTAGATTCGGATGCATCATTACAATGTAATGTCATAATCCCAGAAATGTTTGAATTGAAGCCAGTCCTGACTCACAATTCAAGTAAAGCTGCATATTTGTGGCATCAGACAGCGGGATAATCAAAGCAACGTTTGCAGTTTGAAAACACAGAGGCTACCCTGGTTCCATTGTAATGTACGCTGGGAATAACACTATACGCATACGTTCAAAATATAAAACCATTTACAGGCATATGTCAAAGCATCAAAATGATCAAATCAACTCACACTCTGAATGCACAAAAAGACATCATTTCGGTATAATATCGTGAATTTTTTTATTTCAACTCTCGCCGAAGCATATCCACAACTGAGCACGGACGGTCTTTCTACAGCGCCAAACCAATTGGAATTACAGCAACAACACCAAACACTGCTTGTTCATTTGCATCTACGAATACTAGATCGGGCGTTTCATATATCGAGGGACGAAGCACGTGGACTCAGTCGAACGTGCTCAAGAAATCAACAACGACCTTCTTCAATTTGGCGTCGGTGTCGTCTGAAATTTTGCCTTCTTTGCGAATGACATCAATTAGGTCCTTCTGTGCTGTTTGGATGTGATGAAGGAAGGACTGCTCGAAAGTCGTCACTTTGCCAGGGTCGATCTTATCGAGGTGACCTCGGACGCCAGCGTAAATGACAGCCACCTGTTCGGCAATGTCCATGGGCACTGACAACGAGAGAAGGAGAAGATCATATCAATGACAGACAGTTAAGAGGGCTATAACAGTCAACTCCTTGAAGATTCAATGGTGACATCGTCGACCACAAATAGCAATATTTATTAGGTTGCGCACAGGAAATACAAGTAAATACGCACGGCTCAATCGCATTAAAGAGGCGGTACGTACCATACTGTCCTTGTTTGAGCAGCTCTGTCAATCTGACACCACGGTTGAGCAAGGCCTGTGTTGCTGCGTCTAAATCAGAACCGAATTGAGCAAAAGCAGCGACCTCACGGTACTGAGCCAACTCCAGTTTCATTGAGCCAGCAACCTGTTCAGAAAGAAAACATGTCAGAAAACGGCTGACAGATTACCTCCTAAAGCGGAAGAGATTGAACTGTGGGACAATGTGTGTTTGAACTGACTCATGACGACAAGTGGCGTTTATGACATAACATCATTAACATGATATCCGCGATCAGTCCTTTGGCCCCGTCAATAAGTACCTGCTTCATTGCTTTCGTTTGAGCAGCTGAACCAACACGGCTAACAGACAGACCGACGTTGATAGCAGGTCGAATGCCCTTGTAATACAACTCCGTCTCCAAGAAGATCTGACCGTCAGTGATGGAGATGACGTTCGTTGGAATGTAAGCAGATACATCACCAGCCTAAAACCAACATAATACGATAGCCATGAGTCAGCTTAGAACAATAAGGGTATGACGAGTGACACTCCATGCCAGGTAGAATACATTCTGCACAGTACTGATACTGCCCACATGTGATACAGCCTGACGTACGGAAAGCTAACAAATTCAGAAGAGAAATGAGCGGTTAAAATGGAAATCTGCATTTAAATTATGTAACTTTCTAAAGTGAAAAGAAAGGCAAAGTACTAATTTCTCAGCATCCGCCTGTTGTTCATGCAGAGCACATATCTTGGATCAAAGAACTAAAAACGCTCGTGCATGGGAGCACTCTGTTTGATACGCACCTGGGTTTCAATAACTGGCAAAGCAGTAAGAGAGCCGCCACCAAGGGCCTCGCTCATCTTGGCAGCACGTTCCAGCAGACGAGAATGCAAGTAGAACACATCACCTGGGTAAGCCTCACGACCAGGTGGACGGCGAAGCAACAGAGACATTTGACGATAGGCAACAGCCTGAGGTCAAACAGAAAACAAGAGTAATCAATAAGGCAAATTAAGGCTAGTTCTGCTGTTCTACTGCCGGAACTTTTGTATCAAGGGTCAACTACAAGCTCCACGCCATCACAACTACCTTGAGAATCAAGCGCACCTTATGCTATCAGTGCAGTGCAGGGGCGGACAGAATTTAAAATGATAGAGGTACAAGAAATGAATAAAGCACAGTCGCCCCATGATGGCTGCGGTAGGTACACCTACAGTTACACACAAGGCAGAATCAAACTTTCAGACTAAATACTCAAGAAACAACATGGCAACCGAAAATAACAACAGTGTTATCTCTATTCTATAACAATGCCAAGAACTACCCTCATCATTTATAAATTAGAACCTTAACAGTATTTGCATTGCTCATCTGAAATAACCTGGAAATAGACCAGTCAGCATCACACCTTGCTTTTATTGTTACCAATCACCAACTAAGAATTCTACTCATGTACGCTCGCAGTTCTAGAGCCATGCATGTTGAAAAGATAATCTAACAAATTGAACTCAATAAGAGAAAACAGGATGACAGCCATCATTCAGGCCACTACCCTGCTTACAAGTCATAGCGTTACCTGCTTGGACAAATCATCATAGATGATCAATGCATGTCGTCCATTGTCACGGAAATATTCACCCATGGCACAACCAGCATACGGCGCAAGGTATTGCAATGGCGCAGCATCAGATGCGGTAGCACTGACAATGATCGTGTATTTCAAGGCATCTACAGACACAACAGATACAAACAATTTCTCAGGAGATTGTCACAGTACAACGGCTTGCAGCTTTCTTCTCCAAATCAATTGCAATTTACTAACCGGCATCATGAAGACGCTTTACCAGCTGGGCAACCGTACTCCTCTTCTGTCCAATGGCAACGTAAATGCAGTAAAGCTTAGATTCTGTTGAGGAAAGAGAGAACAACAATTACACAAATGCAAATTTGCAACAGGAGAGTGTCGTTAACGTGCTACACATTTTCTGATACAATGCTTTCAACCCAATGGATATTTGGATTTTGCAGATCAATGTGAAAGAGATTGATTCAAAGACAAATATGTGACCTGTGCTGTCAGAATCAACATTTTGCGTTTTCGGTAGTTTTCCACAATGGCGGCGCGAAGTGGGAAGTTACTTCAGAATGACCTCCCGGGGTGTTTTTTGTTTATTCATGCGATTGGCCAATTCAAGCATGCTCTTTCACGTGGGCATGGTTAATGTTTAAACCAACGACGATTTCCCTTTCAAAATCGCGAACAAAGTCGTTGCCAAGCTCAAAGCAGACTGAGAAAAATGGCGGATGCACATGTTGTTGAATGTCTACTTTTACTGGCTCCGCGAAGAATCCTAGAGTTNGCTCAAAGCAGACTGAGAAAAATGGCGGATGCACATGTTGTTGAATGTCTACTTTTACTGGCTCCGCGGAGAATCCTAGAGTTCCTATTTACTGCCAAGAATACAGCGATGAGGAAGAGGACGAAGAAAGCTCAGGCACNGCGGAGAATCCTAGAGTTCCTATTTACTGCCAAGAATACAGCGATGAGGAAGAGGACGAAGAAAGCTTAGGCACAGAGTCTGATCGGATCAGACGCTTTCTAAACCGCCGTGAGGTTGTGGAAGTGTTAGATCTCGCTCGG